>JAJKFL010000014.1:39849699-40072199 GCA_021186555.1 Reticulitermes speratus | reverse complement strand
CAACAAGGGTCGACCGGGAACATTTCGCACATCAACTAGCAACGAACAGTTGCTGACAGTGTTACAGGCACACAATCTCCAGGCTCCAAAGAATTCTCAAAGGCAGTGTTTCAGTGAGATTGGTGTCCGTAAAACCAGTGTTCATCGCATTTTGCTACATGAGAAGTGGGGAATTGTAAGTACGGAGATTGCTGCTTGCATGAATGCGGACGATCCGTGTTGTCGAGTGGAATTTGGCGAGTGGGTTTTTCACATTTGCGATGGCAGATTTCACTGTTTTGTGAGACGAAGCTACTTTTAAATTTCTTGTTACTGCCAATCGACACGACTCCGTGTGCTGGGCCTCCGAAAACTCATGCGTAAGAAAAGAACGACCAGTTAATTTACCAGGGGGTGTCAGTGTGGTGCATTCTGTCTTCCAGAGAACTGATAGGGTTATTTTTCTTTGAAGACTTTGGCACAGGCGCTCTTTGCTTATCGATATTTCAGGACAACATTGTACCTTCCGTCAACAATTTGTTTTTGGAGCACGTGTGTTAGTTCCAGCAGGATGGTGTGGCACAATATTATCACAATCACGTGAGTAATTTTCTCGGTGTTTATTTCCCTGGGAGATGGATATGGCGTAGGATAAGAGCGCAGTATCCACCCTGATCACCTGACTTAATATCTTTCGGCTTTCACTTTTGGGGTACGCTAAAGAACACTGTGTGCACTTAGCATTCAACAGCAGTGCAGTACCTCAGACGAGAAATTGGTATTGCCTGTGCCACCGTTCCACTACAGGCAATACAAGAAGTATGTCACTGTGTTGCGTGTTGTCAAAAAATACATTGGTGCTGGTGCTGCACATTCGAACATCTGAGACAGTAAAGAAAGCAGCTCAACAATTGATGAATGTATGTTCACTGTACTTATTAATGCAGAGGTTAATATATTGTTTACACATTTTTAGGACATTATTTATGAAGTAAGTCCAGAACTTAACACGGTTAATTTGTAACGAAGTGTCTATTATTAAGCTAAGAATGAAAAATATGCATCCAGGAAACTGGGATTCCTTGTTTTGATAAGTTTGGTGATGAGCCCAGTTATACATACTTTATCGAAAGCCAATTTTATGTCCAAAAAGAAGGTGATTGTTGGCTTGTTATCGTTGAAACTGAGGGTGACGCGTTCTGTGAGTCGCAACAATGCGTGACCTTTGTTAAAACCGTACTGTTCCTCTTTAATTACATTTAATTCTTTTAGTTTGGAATTACATCTTTTCAGTATTATTTTTTTTCAAAAAAGTTTAGCAAAATAATCTAATAAGCTAATTGGCCTATAATTTAGTGTGGTGGAGAGATCCTTATCTGGTTTTGAAATCATAATAATTTTGGCAACTTTCCACTCTGTTGGGAAGTAATTAATTGAATTATTTGATTATATTGACAAAATTGCGACTTTGTGATTCAGTTGTAAATATTACCTAGAGTTTGTTGATGTAGGTGTGAGTGTTGGTCTGGTGGGTTGAAGAACTGTGCTGAAGGAATTTTTGGGTTAGGGAGGTGCGGTGGATGTGTTTGATGGCAATTTATTCCCTTCTCTCTCTCTCTCTTGCAGAAGAAGGGATTCTGGTAAGAGAGTCCTTTAGTCCTGTTTTGAGGGTCTGTGGACGAATTATTTGCGGCGCTTTGGTAAGGCACTTTACCGGAAGTTGGGTGCAAGGTATAATTCTTGCAATTACATTCAGCACAGTGGGCAAGTCTGAGTCCTGTCTGTGCCGTTTATGTGTTGTCCCTCCTTGCAGCAAGCAATCCCATTACCGGCCTTGATAGGCCCTTAGGGTCCAGGAGGTCGAGGCTCCCAGATTTCTAGACAATCGGCACATGAAGGTGGTAAGGTTGTCAGCCCTACGCACTGGCCGCCTTTACCTCCCGAGGAAAGATTCCTGGTACTCATTTCTGGCTGAGTCGACCCCAGGGCCATAGTGCGACCGAAACGATTATGTCAATGAAAAATTCTAGTGACACCATCGGGAATCGAACCCGCGACGTTCCGCCACCGCGTGCCCCTTGTCCCTCCTTGGCTCTGTATGAAATCAACATTTCTCCTCGGACTCTTGACCCTTGAAGATGGGACCGATACTTTGTCTCGAAACGTCTATAAACAATTACCACACGACGCCGCGCAATATTCCAGAAGAGCGCAGATCTCATTGACAGGAATGTTTGCTGGCTGCCTGCCTGTAAGTCAGGATCTTTGTGTCTGTGTCTGTGTCTGTGTCTGGTTGTCGAAATTCAAAGGCCTAGTTCACACCGATGGCTGGGAAATGCTGTTGATCTGCAGGACCGTATGATGTCGCTGGAGGCCACACGCCCTGCAGACGTTGTCAGGCTCGTTATAACCGGGTGGAGCCCTCTGCTTGAATTGTCATGACTTGTCACGGTTTAGCCTGCTTTCCTTTTCCATGACAGATGTACACCCTGAATTTTTCAACGGGGGAGGGGGGGGGGTGCTGACCCTGAGGCTGTATATAATTTATGTTTGAATTTAAAAATTGTTATAAAAATAATGTCATAAGTGTAACTTAACGCTGTTTGCAACTGCATTTATATACATACATACATACATGTATATAATTATATGTTCCATGACTCAATCACAGTGTCCTATATTCTTGTTTTTTTTAAATTTTATTAATTTTTTATTCAAAATTCTAATGTGCCTACTAGTCATCAGCTGATTTCAATGACTGATTTTGGTTTAAGGGTCAAGCACGTAAAAGGTTTGATATCTTAACTACAAAATCTGTGTTTTTTTTTAAATTTCGGTTATGGGGGATTTGGGGGGGGGGGGGCTGAAGCCCGGCAGTGCCCCCTTTGGGTGCGCCCCTGTTCCATGAGGTCCTGGAAGAAAGGACAGACTCGGGATTCAGCAGTGTGTTACCCCATGTTGTGCAGGGTACAGTTCGGCACAAAGTTGTTTCGGATCTTCGCTTTGCCACGAACAGCGCTGTCCAGCGCAGTAGACACAGGCGGGAGGAGCTGGCAGCTGGCAGCCACGAGAACTGCTGACGTGCGCACTGAGGCGGCACTGTTCGCGGCTTGCAAGGTTCGAAGGCATGTTAATGTGGCAGAGATAAAAGCTTGTGACTCTGCAGAGTGTTGAAAGCTGTACGATGTGCACTGACAATGGCCTTCTGTCCCTCCAGGCTGACATAAGGATGGCGTTTTGAACGGACATCTCAGTGTCTTGTAATTCGGCTTGAAGTACTTTTGGAGGGAGTGGTGGGGGGGGGGAATCCCATTGATAACCACCTTGCACGGTTCGGTGCTGACATTCTTCAGTAGTTAAATTACACTTTATTATCTTTGAAAAACTTCTGTAAATTTATGGTCATTGTAGGTTGTGGTTTGAGGAACAATGCCGGATTGTAGGTCGTGGTTTGACGGAGAATACCGGATTATAGGATGTGGTTTGAGGAAAAATGCCGGATTATAGGTTTGGGTTGAGGAACAATGCCGGATTATAGGTTGTGGTTTGAGGAACAATGCCGGATTATAGGTTGTGGTTTGAGGAACAATACCGAATTATAGGTTGTGGTTTGACAGAGAATGCCGGATTATAGGTTGTGGTTTGTCGGACAATGCTGGATTATAGGTTGTGGTTTGACGGACAATGCCGGATTTAATCCGGTGAGTAATGAAACCTATGGGTTTTATAGTTGCTATGAAACTGTTTGTTAAGTCTGGTTAAGTCACCTTCGAAATTGTGAATAACGACAGGAGGTATCTGTGGGAGCTGTTAAGAAGATTGTAGTTGGAGAGGTAGGCGGTGCAACATTGCTAGCCTCGCTAAGACGCCAGCTGATCGAGTTGGTTCACTAATTCCGTTTGTTGCTTGCGGGAGTTTTGGACAGTGGAGTCCTAGACTTGCCTGATAATCTCGAGATCTGGAGGTTCAGGCGTTACCGTCGCAGACCCTGAGTCTGCCCTTGGTGCCCCCTTGAGAACAGTGACCGTCAGGTTCTCTGAGCCTGAGGGAGTGCCTTCTCTTGGGTTATCAGGGGACTTGGGCTGGTTTAGGAATGGTGTAGGTTGGGGCACTTGGCCCCAGATGCTGTCGGACATGGATGACACCGTTTTGAGTTTATGACGAGTAAGATATGATATCAAAACCAACAAACGCACATAAGTGTATGAAAGTGTATTATACACACCGTATACCTCTCACATGTTTCGGTCACTCATGTGGCCATCTTCAGGGATATGTAATATTTCGATGTATCTATCCCTTGTAATCCACTCCCTGAAGATGGCCACATAAGTGGCCGAAACATGTACGAGGTGTACGGTGTGTATAATATACTTTCATACACTTATGTGCATTTGTTGGTTTTGATATCATATCTGATTGCTCAATGCACGGTTATGGATCATTTTTTTTTTTATTTTTCCAAAAACAACCCCTATTTTACATGTGTATATTAGGGTTAAAGTTTAACCAAGTACATATAATAACAATATTGTTACTTACAATTTTCTATTAATATGTTGTATAAAATTAATGAAATGTTTTTGACAACAGTTTCTACTAAATATATTGTACAGTGGCTTATGGTAACTAATATTACATTTGTTTAAGTGCATTTCAAGGCAAAATCTCCTGTGTCCGAATATGGGGCAGTCAAATAGTAGATGTTCTACTGTTTGTTCACCCCCACAAGTACATTCATATCCATTCTCTACTTTGATATTAAATCTTCTGAAGTACGAACGAAATTTACCGTGGCCGGATGTAAATTGTGTTGTTATAAAATCAGGCATGAATTGTGTACACTTTAGACGGCTGTGTACATCAGGGAAGATCATTTAAAACTTTGTTTATGACGAGATTTATTTGCTTAATACGGTGGTGGTGTTGATATTTAGTTTCTCAGCTATCTGTTGCACCTCATCTTTGAGTTCTGGCGAGCCGCCAACATCCAGTGTTCTTTTGACCCCTGGTGGATCCACTTTAATTTTTTGCTTTGGCCATATTTAGCATAAGGGTGCACTTACCAACCCCCTCAAGCTTATATGACTTAGACTGTGAGATCCAAGAGAGCTTTGCTACGTTACTCCTGCGATTTGTAAACGCTCAAAATATGTGTTGGTAAAATGGACGCTTTAAATATGGTTTAGAGCAGCGGTCTTCAAACTCGTAATATGTGTGGAACCCTTATGACTACATATGAATTTTAGCGGAATCCATGTGAAGTAAAAGTCTATTTTCCGGGTGCAAAAATGAAATTAAAACCTTATACAAACGAATCTTTTATCAAAGGACATAAAAATATTTAGCACGTTTATGAAGAACGAGATTTTATTATTGGTAATTTACACTTGAAAACGAAATGCCGGTTATACACAAAAACTGGAAGGAAAATAAAAAAAAAATGGATTTCACCATTATCAAAATAAGAATTTTACCGATTTAATTATAAAGGAAATGTGCTTGTGGAGGACCTGGGAGTAGCCTGTGCAACCCCAGGGTTTCACGGAACATCGTTTCAAAAGCACGGGTTAATTGCATAGTGTAAAAATTTGTGAACCCCCGCATGGATTGCGGATGTTAAGTTACGCGTATAGTGTGCTAGTGCCATCTAGCGAGCTGAGACGGTAGCGCAGTTCGAATGAGCCAACGAGGCCTCAGGCGTCAGCGTGTTATCCAATGATCCAATAAGAAAGCATTATTGTCACGTAGTGACAGCTAAACCAATCAGCGACAATTCGCTGCTGTTACTGACAGTTCTTTCGCAACTTTCACATATTAATGTAATCTTCTGGTGAAAGTGAAGTAATTCAGATGGCTGTTTGGTGTTACGGAAGTTACAGGCGTACTGCTTTTTACGGGCATTCACGTCCCTGTGCGGCGCCAATGAACACAAAGCTCTGTCCGTTGGTGTAGGACGTAAAGAAGGAAAGTGCTCGGTGTTATAAGGTCGCTGTGATCGGACGTATTTAGAACCATATTTATTATTGATCTATCTACTACAACGAATTTTCTTGTGGGAACGAGTGGCTGTGTAAGCTTCAATTTTAAGGGGCTGCGGTATGTGTGGTTATTTGGGCCAAATTTTAAGGTGCTTCGGCGTGTATGGTTATTTGGGCCAAATTTTAAGTCTCTTCGGCGAGTATGGTTATTTGGGCCAAATTTTAAGGCGCTTCGGCGAGTATGGTTATTTGGGCTAAATTTTAAGTCTTTTCGGCGAGTATGGTTGTTTGGTCCAAATTTTAAGGCGCTTCGGCGTGTATGGTTATTTGGGCTAAATTTTAAGTCTCTTCGGCGAGTATGGTTATTTGGGCCAAATTTTAAGGCGCTTCGGCGAGTATGGTTATTTGGTCCAAATTTTAAGGCGCTTCGGCGTGTATGGTTATTTGGGCTAAATTTTAAGTCTTTTCGGCGAGTATGGTTGTTTGGTCCAAATTTTAAGGCGCTTCGGCGTGTATGGTTATTTGGGCTAAATTTTAAGTCTTTTCGGCGAGTATGGTTGTTTGGTCCAAATTTTAAGGCGCTTCGGCGAGTATGGTTATTTGGTCCAAATTTTAAGGCGCTTCGGCGTGTATGGTTATTTGGGCTAAATTTTAAGTCTTTTCGGCGAGTATGGTTGTTTGGTCCAAATTTTAAGGCGCTTCGGCGTGTATGGTTATTTGGGCTAAATTTTAAGTCTCTTCGGCGAGTATGGTTATTTGGGCCAAATTTTAAGGCGCTTCGGCGAGTATGGTTATTTGGTCCAAATTTTAAGGCGCTTCGGCGAGTATGGTTATTTGGTCCAAATTTTAAGGCGCTTCGGCGTGTATGGTTATTTGGGCCAAATTTTAAGTCTCTTCGGCGAGTATGGTTATCTGGGCCAAATTTTAAGGCGCTTCGGCGAGTATGGTTATCTGGGCCAAATTTTAAGTCTCTTCGGCGAGTATGGTTATCTGGGCCAAATTTTAAGGCGCTTCGGCGAGTATGGTTAACTGGGCCAAATTTTAAGGCGCTTCGGCGAGTATGGTTATTTGGGCCAAATTTTAAGGCGCTTCGGCGAGTATGGTTATCTGGGCCAAATTTTAAGGCGCTTCGGCGAGTATGGTTATTTGGGCCAAATTTTAAGGCGCTTCGGCGAGTATGGTTATCTGGGCCAAATTTTAAGGCGTTTCGGCGAGTATGGTTATTTGGGCCAAATTTTAAGGCGCTTCGGCGTGTATGGTTATCTGGGCCAAATTTTAAGGCGCTTCGGCGAGTATGGTTATTTGGGCCAAATTTTAAGGCGCTTCGGCGAGTATGGTTATTTGGGCCAAATTTTAAGGCGCTTCGGCGAGTATGGTTATTTGGGCCAAATTGTAAGTCTCTTCGGCGTGTATGGTTATTTGGGCGAAATTTTGAGGCGCTTCGGCATGTATGTGTAGTTATTTGGGCCAAATTTTAAGGCGCTTTGGCGTGTATGGTTATTTAGGCTAAATTTTAAGTCTCTTCGGCGAGTATGGTTATTTGGGCGAAATTTTAAGGCGCTTCGGCGAGTATGGTTATCTGGGCCAAATTTTAAGGCGCTTCGGCGAGTATGGTTATTTGGGCCAAATTTTAAGGCGCTTCGGCGTGTATGGTTATTTGGGCCAAATTTTAAGGCGCTTCGGCGAGTATGGTTATCTGGGCCAAATTTTAAGGCACTTCGGCGTGTATAGTTATTTGGACCAAATTTTAAGTCTTCGGCGAGTATGGTTATTTGGGCCAAATTTTAAGGCTCTTCGGCGAGTATGGTTATTTGGGCCAAATTTTAAGGCGCTTCGGCGAGTATGGTTATTTGGGCCAAATTTTAAGTCTCTTCGGTGAGTATGGTTATTTGGGCCAAATTTTAAGGCGCTTCGGCGTGTATGGTTATTTGGGCCAAATTTTAAGTCTCTTCGGCATGTATGGTTATTTGGGCGAAATTTTGAGGCGCTTCGGCATGTATGGTTGGTTATTTGGGCCAAATTTTGAGGCTCTTCGGCGTGTATGGTTGGTTATTTGGGCCAAATTTTGAGGCTCTTCGGCGTGTATGGTTGGTTATTTGGGCCAAATTTTGAGGCTCTTCGGCGTGTATGGTTGGTTATTTGGGTCAAATTTTGAGGCTGTTCGGCGTGTATGGTTGGTTATTTACCGGCAGACAGTACACTTCGCAACTCGCGATAACACAAAGTACACAACAGCAAACAACAATAAAACTTCAAACGATGCAAAACCACGAACAAATAATACAACAAGCCAATTGTGATACCCAGGTTGACGATTTTAACTTTTAAACAATGACGAGCCTTCAAAGTCTTACATACAGTGTGTTTTATATACGACACAATATACGTTAAATAAGTGATTTTAGAAAGTGTTTTTATACAGCGATCTTACTTACATAAACATCGAACTATAATGAGTGTGATAACACATGAACTTATGGCTGTGAATCAACTGTAGTGTGAACCCCCTGATGATGGTCTAGGCAGACCGAAACATATGTAAGGAAAGTTATATAGTGTATTACTATTAAAGTTTGATAGTGAAGGTGCATTTCGTTGGTTTAATATACAGTGACCCTCAGCTTATATTCCTCCCTCAATGTGAGAGACCAAGTTTCACACCCATACAAAACAACAGGCAACACTATACTTCTGTATATCTTAATCTTTGTATTTTTGGATAGCAAACTGGAAGACAAAAAATTCTGTACCGGATGATAGCAAGCATTCCCTGAGTCAGTTTGTTCTTAATTTCTTCATGAGTAGAAGTTTGAATCTTTTTGGCGTTGTTCCCAAATATTTGAAATTTGCTACACTTTCAAAAGATCTATTAGCTACCTTTCTTCATATTGCTATTTTGTCCTGCGCTCTTTTCACGGTAAGTGATTATTTAATCACCATAAAAATAATTCCAAAATTTCAAGCTTCTGTCTTTATTTTCTGAAGGGTTTCGCTGTCACAGGCTGACACAAAGATACCTTCTTTTATTATATATACATATATGTACATATATAATAAACACATACACACATATATGTGTATATATTTCAAGAAACTCGGTAAGCACTGTTACTTCCAATACATTATATTTCAATTTTAAAATACAAGACTAAATATAAAATATTGTGTTATTAGCTTATTAAAATAATAATAATAACAATATCAAATGCTCACTTCTTATTGCTTGCAATGAAGACTTAAGTGCTGCAGTATCGTTCCGATGTGCACAAGTTTTAACAATTCAACCAATGTGCGTACAACTTAAAATTAAGACGCGTTCGCGTAACCATTGTTGCAGTGGAAAAGCAATAAGTATTACATATTCTGAGTAGGGCTTACAATACCGTGATCCAGGGATCACGAATACCGGAATCCGGTCTTTTTTTTCCGGTATTCAAATACCGATTTGATACAAAAATACCGGTTTTTACAGTACAAATTTAAAAATAATTGTTTATTATTTATTCACATCAAGGTTATAAAATCAACAACAATAAATCATTAATATTACTGAATTTGCAATTGAGGGATTTGTTATACACAATACAGATGTAACGGAAACCTGGAAACATCATGAAACGCAGATCTGGTTTGCTGGACACATTGTTGCACACAAGAGAGAAAGTAAATATTGCTTGTTAATGAATAATTTCAGAGATTGTTGTATTATAAAAATCTAAAAATGTTTTTCTGTTAGCGAGGTAGTTGTATAACAGCAATATGTGACGGCGAGTCATGACACACTTGTCACCTAGATAAGACGCAACAACCGACCGACTATCTTCCGTGGGATTGTAGCGCTCTGCAGGCACGTCATGCGCAAACCAGGCCCTCAGTGCTTCGGGTTTTGTTTTTTGAATAACTGCATTTTTAATATTTTTTTTCAGAATATTTATTATTGTAATAAAAGTTTGATATAAAACATGAATTCAAGTAATTACTTGTTTTTCCTTACGTCATTGCACCTAATTGTCATCGAAATTTATTGAGAAAAATCTTTGTTTTTGGAATACCGGCATCCTGGTTTCATGAATTAAAAATACCGAAATACCGGTATTAAGATTTTAACTGGTATTGTGAGCCCTAATTCTGTGTGTGTGTGTCTGTACCCTTAGTTACCCAGCATGCAAAGCGCATGCGCCGTATTATATTGTCATCTGTGGCCTGTCCGGCTGTGCCATATTTTTCCACATTATCTCATAAACGGCACGACTTTCGGAAAAAAGTTATTGAACATAAAATGTGTGTTTTGATTTTCTCTACAACTTTTGTCTGAAACCTTCCTCATTCTAAGAATAATTGAGCGAGATATTATCATAAATATACATAGGTCTTCATGTAAAGTACCGTTATTGTTGTCAGATTTTAATGAAACTTGAATTTTCTCGACAGATTTTTTAAAAAATACTCAAATATCAAATTTCATGAAAATCCGTCCAGTGGGAGCCGCGTTGTTCCATGCGAACGGACGGACAGACCGATAAATGTACAGACATGATGAAAATAATAGTCGCTTTTCGCAAGCGAACACGCCTAAAAAACGATCTTGCCATCTACTTATGTACCTCCCCCTCCTTTCATGTTATACCAGTATAATACTTTTGGTACCATATACGTACCATATACTTACCATATACGTACCATATATTATTAAACATTAATGAAGGCAAATAAGGGGAAGAAGGAAATTAAGAGAATTTTGTGGGGAATCTGAAGAGAAAGTGCTACCTGGGAGACTTGGCGTAGGTGGAAGGGTGAGTTAAGGTAAAGGTAAAGGTCACCCTACAACAGGCCACGAAGGCCCAGAGGGGAGTAGAGATATAGCTCTACTCTTTCTTTAACCCTGGCACTAGATGGGGGTGGCCGATCCCAGTGGCGGTGCGGTCTAAGGCGTGGGTTTGCGGCCGCTCACTTACTGGGATTGTGGGTTCGAATCTCGCTTAGGGCATGGATGTCTGTCTGTTGTGAGTGTTGTGTGTTGTTAGGTAGAGGTCTCTGCGACGGGCTGATCCCTCGTCCAGAGCAGTCCTACCGACTGTGGTGTGTCTCAAATGTGTGTGACCATGAAACCTCGACGAAACGAGGAGGCCCAGGTCCATGTAGGGCTGTCGAGCCAAAAAAAAAAGAAAAAATCTAGATGGGGTGGGGGGTGGGGGGGGGGGGGTCAACTGCACTGGAAGGACAGTAATAAAACGGATCACAAAAAAATAGAATAGGAGGCCGTGGACTGAACTGATCTCTCGCAGGATAGGGACAAGGGGTGAGCTCTTGTGAAGACGGTATTGATGAATTGCGGGCATTTTCTTGACTAGCTGTGGAACTATCAGCTTCTTAGTAAGGGCTGTGTTCCGTGGAGTTACTTAGTTTCTCGTAGTTACAGTAGACAACGAAGTGCAGGTAGACCAGACTTAATTGCCGAAGAACGTTAATGAGAAATATTGTTATAATTGGCGAACAAATTGTTATTTCCCCTTCTGCCATAGAGCTGCATCCCATTACTAAGAGCCACGTTACAATGTCTTAAATAAACACCTGTTGCAGTGACAATCCAAAAACGTTTGTAGCATATGAAAGCTTCAGACGAGTAAACTCCATGGAGCAGAGTCCTTCTTCAGAAGCTTATGAAACCCGAAGGTTTATTACCGCATTAACAAGAGCCCGCCACCTGTCAGTATCCTGAACCAGATTAATCCAATCCATGTCACCCATCACACTTCTTGAATATCTATTCTAAAATTATTCTCCCATCTACGCCTAGGTCTTCCAAGTGGCTCTTTCCCTCACGTCTCCTCACCAAAGTCCTGTATATGCCTTGTGAAATGTTTCATAGCATCATAAGTTTTTACGGAGAGGAGTTGTTAGCACCTCGCCCAACCCCCAAGCTGGAGGACCACCGCTTGTCGGCTGTCCGCGACTGCTAATTGAATATATTTGCAGCTACCGTCCACACGTGGAGGCCGATCCTGCATCCGCAACCTGAGGACGCGCCATGCTGTAGTGACAGGGACCGACTTATGGTGGTGACAGGGACCGACTTATGGTGGTGACAGGGACCGACTTATGGTGGTGACAGGGACCGACTTATGGTGGTGACAGGGACCGACTTATGGTGGTGACAGGGACCGACTTATCGTGGTGACAGGGACCGACTTATCGTGGTGACAGGGACCGACTTATCGTGGTGACAGGGACCGACTTATCATGGTGACAGGGACCGACTTATCGTGGTGACAGGGACCGACTTATCGTGGTGACAGGGACCGACTTATCGTGGTGACAGGGACCGACTTATCGTGGTGACAGGGACCGACTTATCGTGGTGACAGGGGCCGACTTATCGTGGTGACAGGGACCGACTTATCGTGGTGACAGGGACCGACTTATCGTGGTGACAGGGGCCGACTTATCGTGGTGACAGGGACCGACTTATCGTGGTGACAGGGACCGACTTATCGTGGTGACAGGGACCGACTTATCGTGGTGACAGGGACAGACTTATCGTGGTGACAGGGACCGACTTATCATAATTTCACAGTTATTATAGTTGTTATAATTGAATCACTGTGCCAAAACAGGTCTTCCAGGTTCTAGTAGATCTAATATGTTTCTATGTAATGGACGTCGTTATTGCTGCGTTTGTCTATGAATGCCACAAACTGATCGTATCTTGTTACGCACAACACAGAACAGTAACGGCATTGCTAGCTAGTTATGGCTCAGGGCGAAGGGGCGAGCTGTTAAGAAGGTAGCACTGCGCATGCACCAAGTGTTATGTATCCGTTCCAAAAACGTCCACATTGACTGAAGCTATAAATTTACTCTCAACAGAGTAAATGTTTTTTGAAAGAGTCATAACGGTTTTTTATGGTGAAGGGCCCCGCAGCAGATGCTACGGACGCACCGCAGCCTTGAGGCTCATTGTGCAACCCTGTGATGAAGATGAGCAGTTTTCTTTCATTTTTCCGTGTAATGGTGCACCGGTGGAATGAAATTGACAGGGGAAAACCGAAGTACTTGGGGGGAAGAACCTGTCCCAATGCCACTTTGTCCACCACAAATCTCACATGGACTGACCCGGGATCAAACCAGGGCCTCCGCGGTAAGAGGCTGGCGACTAACCGCCTGAGCCTCAGTCATAACGTTGCCTGACCACTCCGAGGTGAACTTACCAGCGACCACGCCGTGCCTACAGCAGCAATGTGCAGTGTTAGGGACCTCAGCTAGGCAGTCAGCTGGTCACTGTTGTAATGTAGACTGAAATATAAATCGTGAATCTGAAACTGAGTTTTATTGGGTCTGGGTCGACCTCGGTGGACTAGTGGTTAGCGTGCTCGCCACTGGACCCAAGGTTCGCGGGTTCGATCCCGACCGAGGTCGATGGATTTTTAAGGGTGATAAAAATCCGGAGCACCACTTCCTTCGGAGGGGAAGTAAAGCCGTCAGTCCCATGTCGTAGATTTACGGCATGTAAAAGAACCTTACGGGCATGAATAGAACTAGTAGTGTCCGTAAGCAAAATTCAAGCGGCCATTTCTCACCCAAGTCTCCTGACTGCTTGCCAGATGGCTCTGGCAGTCTCATCAGGATCGAGCAGAAACGTGTGCGGTCAGTGAGCCGGTCAATCACTACAGAATGCACACTTACCGACTAAGAAATCCTTCGGGATGAAATCCCAAAAGAAGGAGGCTTTAGCCCACCTCGGGCTGTAACGCCATGGAAGAAGAAGAAGAAGAAGAAGATAATAGTCTGTGTCTGATGTTGGTAAATTGTAGGAATGGATATAAAGTCCTAATCTGATAGAACTGTAATGTATGAAATGGGGAATTAGGTATATAAAAAAGTTGCAAATGGATTAAGTGATTAAGCGAAAAAAAATATATTTATTAACAAAAATCATCGTAAAAACATAACAAAGTCTAAAAATATATAAAACGTACAGTAACATTTAACAACAAATCACATATTCAAGCCACTTTTCTAGATATACAAAATGTTTTTGTCTTAGAAAGAAGTAGAGATTAGTTAGTCGATATCACCATTCCGTTTACAAGATAAACTCGACAGGAGCTGTCGTGGTTGCTGGAGCGTGTGTTATACTTCAGAGTGGGCCTGTGCTGTTACTTTATCGTGTCGCTCCGTCAGACCTCACATTTTTGACGTGAGGGTATCAAAATCTCCCTTTGCTGGGCACTTCGGTCAGATGGAGCGAATTTCATGTATTTGGAGCTTAATTTTAAAAACCCTCCCATGACCACTTTGGTAAGAATTTAATTATCAGTGTGAAAACCTGTATGATATGGATGTCTAATGCTGGGTATAAATACTGTAGTCAAATTTCGGTGACACAATTTCCGCTTTTTAAGACAACTTTATCCCTCAGTATTGTGTAATCAGGATTCAGTTCTTGTCAGAAGTGGCCAGAGTTGCTTTTGACAATAAGCTCCCCATTTGTGCCTACATCTAAATTCACATCCAGGTCTGACTGACTTAAGCTTGGTTACTGCGGCAACGTATTCTTAGCATTATATTAGGCAGTACGAAAGGACCCACAGACAGCTAAGCCCTGAAACACCAGTTGGATTTCATGTAAGCAACATACCTGAAGTCAGAGCAAGTTGCAAGACTCCTCAGACTCATTAAAACCTGCTGCAACATATGGACCTGTTTCAATACGTAACGCTAAATCTTCCCTCTTTGTAAACACGTAAGTACAGATTGACTACATGTCGGTGAATGTTCTGGCTTTAGGTGCTAATAAAAAGGGGATGCGTGATTTTTAGAGCCTTTTTGAACGTAGTAAGTTATGTAGTTGTCCTCATGTTTAATTAAGCACTACCTTGTGACGGGTTTGGGTGACAACCTTCACGCCTGGACCATGTTACCTGTAGGGGAAGACCAGTGGCACTATTTGGGTGATCTTCAGAGCCATTTTGTCCGTTGCAGAGAAAAGAAAATTCTTATACCTGCCGGGAGTCGGACTTCACTTAACAGTCATCGAGCCCTTAGCTCAGTCAGTGGTGACTGAGCTATCCAGTACTTGACTGCGAAGAAAAAATCCTTCTTTCCATTGGGGAATCGAACCCCGGTCATCCAGCCATTATTCAGTTGATTCAGTGAAAGTGCTATCCCGACTCTGAGGACTAGCTTAAAGATTCTGATTTTGAGGCAGGCAAATTAGGCAACAATACTGATATTACAGATAAGAATTTCGTGACATAGGGAATGTCTGGTTTATCATCGTTTAGAGCTCAGTAAACCTGAGGGACTTCTCGCAAAGCGGCAGATCCATCGCCGAGATATCGCTGATAGCCGGTACACCGATAAACTGTCCTAATTGTCGCAGCAGGACTCCACGCCAGCAAGTCTTTGGCCCTGGGTGACAAGGTGGGTGGTCTAGTTGACAGGCTGAAGCAGGAACACCTGACCAGTCTCTTCGTCGATAACTTGTCCTGTAGCAGCGTCGAACACAAGACGCGGGGCGTCGCTATTCTTCTGACGCTTGACACGCTGTTCCTCCTTGCTGGGAGTCTCGGGGGACTGACGCTTAGTCGTCACTTTGGCGCCAGCGGGGTGGTACTGTGGAACAGGTTCGCTGTAGCCGCCCTGGAAACGGATTTCACAGCTTATAATAACTGACTGGCTGCCTAATTAACGGGTTCACTGATTGACGGCAAAAGCAGCTTCATATCTTGCTCTTTAACCTTTTAAATACTAAGGCCAACATGAATTGCATATAAGATTCAGTTCGTACCGCGCAGTAAACATACTTTTTTCACGGTTATAAAAACCCATGACGTAATGTTTGTAGGGAAATAATCGCTGTTTGTTTTGTGAACTACATGTACAAAAAATGCACTCTATAGCCACAATGTGGAGCTTTTGAAAGCAAAACCTGGCGATACCGTCTCTAACCACTAGGCATTAAATCGATAAGTAACTGACGAAGTTAATTAACGTTCTGACAAATTAACTAGCCGACCAAATAACCGGCTAAGTAACTGACTAAGTTACAGATCAATCAATAGATTGATCAGTTGGATTAGCCCATTAAAACCCTGTTACTTTTTGTACCACCAGGTTGAAAGCTACAAAATTCTTTATTCTACTCTCTTTTGTGACCTGTATAAATCTCAGAACAAACAGCGACTATTTTCCTATACAGAATTAAGTGACTGGTTTTTATAACTGAGACGGAGTGTGTTTACTGCGCGGTACGAACTGAATATTTATATATCATACAAGTTAATTTTAATCTTTAAAGAGTTATGACAGACCTTGAAGCTATTCTGGCTACGTGATAATATATGAGGTTTAAATACAATTTATGTCGAACAGAGCGGAATGTGAAGTTTATAGACCCATTGTAGTGATGTAATGGAATACATAGACTACAAGATTCTAAATCGGGATGTACGTAGCATTTATTAAGATACTGTCATACTCTAATTTCCATCCCCGCTTTTATTTGGCGCATCTCACTATGAAAAACGACATTTTATCCATTGAATATTTTTCTTGGTGCGTTACTTAGCGACTGAACTATTCCATCTCCGTTACACACTCTAAGGTTAACGTAAATTTTTCAAAAATGTTTGTGTTACGTGCTTGGTAAAACTATAGTTGGTATTTATGTAACTGTGATGATGCTGTGTCATGTATCACGATGTTATTTATGTAACTGTGATGATGCTGTGTCGTATATCACGATGTTATTTATGTAACTGTGATGATGCTGTGTTATGTATCATGATGTTATTTATGTAACTGTGATGATGCTGTGTTATGTATCACGATGTTATTTATGTAACTGTGATGATGCTGTGTCGTATATCACGATGTTATTTATGTAACTGTGATGATGCTGTGTTATGTATCATGATGTTATTTATGTAACTGTGATGATGCTGTGTCATGTATCATGATGTTATTTACGTAACTGTGATGATGCTGTGTCATGTATCATGATGTTTCTACTTACATCATTACCACCATCGTCACCGCCGTCTCCTCCCTGTGGAAAGAGAAGAAGTACTTCAGTAGCAGTGGTCAAAGGCAGTTAGTTACATCACGTGTCCTGTGACATGCAATTGGGAAGCGAAAAGATAAAGAGACTTAACATTTTACTTTCTAACACATACGCAGGTCAAATGGGCGCGAGCGTGTTGGTAAAAGACTAAGACGTGTTTATGTGCTGTTATGTGCTGCATGCGTCCTATGTGCTGTATGCGTCCTATGTGCTATATGCGTCCTATGTGCTGTATGCGTCCTATGTGCTCCCGAACGTAAGCCTAATTCCTATCAGGGACATGTCTGGTTCAAATTTCGGTTTGGAGTCTCGGTAGGCTGACAGGATTTTTCTTAGTTTTCCTCAGCCACTTTACGAAAATTTCGGTATAATACTTGATAGTATGCAGCAACTTATTCCCTTCTAATGTTTACATTATTATTCACTAATAATCCTAACGTTCTACGCCATGAAGTCTTATTAACTGACTGTATTTTTAAATGAACCACAAGTATACAAATTATTTAGTATTGAAAATCGCCTCCATATTTTATATAGCATCGATGAAAATAGTAAAACGTTAAAGAATTATGATTATGAAAGATTTGTATCCGCACTTTGTTGGTGTTTAGATGCTAATATCGCAGACTTTGCGCTGATAGACCTAGCCGTCTCCCACACAGAATTAACTGGTTTGAAGCAATTAGTTTCACGCGATTTTAATTTTACGTCGCATGAAACTAGTTGCTTAAAAGCAGTTTCGTTAATGTGCTCGCCGCTTTAAGTGAAACCAGTCAGCATATCTGTTATCCCTACAGATTGAGTGCACCGCTGATCTAACCTGCTGGGGTATTGAGGCTATAAACTGAAGAAGTTTGCTGTTGTGTTTCTGTTTTTGCTTGTCACTGTTTAAGCATATGTCTGTTCCGAATTCACATACATGTTCACATGACCTACCTACACCCGTAAAGGCAAGATTTGGGAATCTGCAACGTTTAATCCTCCTGAGATGATTTAGCAGTTTTCCTGTGTACTAGTCTAATAACTCATTTCTGAGTGTCGTGAAGCCATAGGTTGTCATGGGAGAATTTACCAGTCTTTGCCTTCCGCCGTGTACGATTCTATTCATCCTGATAGGACCGCTAGAGCCCTCTAGCAGCCGATCAGGAGACTTGGGTGAGAAATGGCCGCTAAATTTTGCTTACGAAACATCTATATGCCCGTAAGGTTCTTTTAAATGCCGTAAATCTACGACATGGGACCGACGGCTTTACTTCCCCTCCGAAGGAAGTAGTGCTACGGATTTTTATCACCCTTAAAAATCCATCTACCTCGGCCGGGATTGAACCCGTGAACCTTGGGTCCAGTGGCGTATGTCTAATTCTGTCCATAAGGGCGTGTCTCCTTTCTTAATAGTATCTAAATTGGACCCTTTTGACATGTCTTACTACATTCATTCCTTTTTCGAGATTTAAGATTCTCGCAGCAGTAGTGATGAAGATTCAATTCTTCTGTTATATTGCTCCATGTTGATTGTTAACTACCTTACAACAGGGGCGCACCCAAGGGGGGACTGCAGCCCCCTAAATCAAAATTTAAAAAACACAGGTTTTGTAGACACGATGACATCAAAGGTTTTACGTGATCTACCGTTCAACCGACATCAGCCATTGAAATCGGCTGATGCATAGTAGAATTGTAATTTTGAAAAAATAAAATAAAAATTAGGATGGTTTAGATGAAATAAAAAGAACAAAGTGATTAGACATTGTGATTTAAATTAAGGTGAGTGAGTCATGGAACGTATAGTTATACTTGTATGCATATAAATGCGGTGGCAAACAGTGGTATGTTACAGTTATATTTACAACATGAATTTTATAACATAATTTTTAAAATTAAACATAAATTACATATATCTTGAGGGTCAGCCCCCCCCCCCCCCCAGTGAAAAATTCTGGGACCGCACCTGCCTTACAGTCATCGAACTGTCGGAAGAGTCTGTTGACTTCATGTTTAATTCTTGAACTGCCTGACTCTGAGTATGCAATTAATACGCTCCTACGAAACGTCGGTCACATCTCAGAAGACTTGAACCTTCCGAGATTTGAGGTTCCTCAGCGGCTGTGCTGATGATGCTGTTCTTCTGAGATGTGACGCTTTGTCTTTGGGTGTTTTGTTCCCAACTTTGTATAGGGCCGTAACGCCTTCATCTTCAGTGGTCAATCAGTCCAAGATGAAGGCACTACAAACCGCCGAAACGTCGGGAACAACTCTGATTACGGCACAGCTTTACATCTCATAAGACTTGATTCTTCGACTGGAATATTTATTTCTACTGCTTGAAAATTGTTTTAGCAGTTTTATTGTTCTTATCCCAAGTTTTATTGCTGTATAAATGAGAGGACATTGATACGTATTATTTTACGAAATTTCAGCTGAAAATAATTATTTTACCGTGATAACAGTAAGAACAGTCGATAACAGTAAGAACAGCCGATAACAGTAAGAACAGCCGATAACAGTAAGAACAGCCGATAACAGTAAGATCAGCCGATAACAGTAAGAACAGCCGATAACAGTAAGATCAGCCGATAACAGTAAGAACAGCCGATAACAGTAAGAACAGCCGATAACAGTAAGAACAGCCGATAACAGTAAGATCAGCCGATAACAGTAAGAACAGCCGATAACAGTAAGAACAGCCGATAACAGTAAGATCAGCCGATAACAGTAAGATCAGCCGATAACAGTAAGAACAGCCGATAACAGTAAGAACAGCCGATAACAGTAAGAACAGCCGATAACAGTAAGAACAGCCGATAACAGTAAGAACAGCCGATAACAGTAAGATCAGCCGATAACAGTAAGAACAGCCGATAACAGTAAGATCAGCCGATAACAGTAAGAACAGCCGATAACAGTAAGAACAGCCGATAACAGTAAGAACAGCCGATAACAGTAAGATCAGCCGATAACAGTAAGAACAGCCGATAACAGTAAGAACAGCCGATAACAGTAAGATCAGCCGATAACAGTAAGATCAGCCGATAACAGTAAGAACAGCCGATAACAGTAAGAACAGCCGATAACAGTAAGAACAGCCGATAACAGTAAGAACAGCCGATAACAGTAAGATCAGCCGATAACAGTAAGAACAGCCGATAACAGTAAGATCAGCCGATAACAGTAAGAACAGCCGATAACAGTAAGAACAGCCGATAACAGTAAGAACAGCCGATAACAGTAAGAACAGCCGATAACAGTAAGAACAGCCGATCTCAGTGGCCGTGCGGTCTAAGGCGTGGGTCTACAGCCGTTCGTTTGCTGGGATTGTGGGTTCGAATCCCGCCTAAGGCATGGATGTCTGTCTGTTGTGAGTGTTGTGTGTTGTCAGGTAGAGGTCTGTGCGACGGGCTGGTCACTCGTCCAGAGGAGTCCTACCGAGTGTGGTGTGTCAAATGTGTCTGATCTTCAAGCCTCGGAAAGTGAGGCGGTCTAGGCCCCCAAGGGGTTGTCGAGCCATTGGGGGTGGGGGAGAAACAGTAAGAACACTTACGTGACCGGCGTGGTTGTAGTCCCAGTAGTGTTCGCCGTACCCTCCGTGCTTGTCTCCCCAGCGGACCTGAAATTCACCGTCACGTATCAGAAGTACGTCCCTCTTGATTCTGATAATTGCATGTTTACATATATATATATATATATCTGACATAAATATCTGTAAACATTTCCGTGTTTCGATTGAGATTTCTTGATCCAAACACCAACTAATTCTGCTCGAAGCACTTGTTAATTTTGCTTTCTATACCTCTAACATACCTCTAACATACCTCTAACATACCTCTAACATAAATATTTTTACAACTTTTCAGGCCACCATCGAGATTTCTTGATTAAAACACAGTTTCTGCTGTCATAACGTTAGATTTTGATAGCATCAGGGAAATGTAATTATTCTTCCGTGTACTGATAATACCTCAGCTTAACTAATGGTGATTATAGTCAATAATAATTATAAGTGACCATGCAAACCTGCAAATAGATGTATAGTTAAGCTCAGAATTTAAAAGAGTTGGAACAGCGTGGTCATATCTTGTAATAATTTTGTGACTTGGATCTTCAGAAATTAGAGTGGAATACAAACCATAATTACTGTGAAATGTAATTTGTATGAAATAATCATCATATTTCGATGAAAATTGTATTTAACCAATATTTTATCAGGTTAATATGAATTGGAATTTTTTTATTTTGTTTTAAAATAATTAGTCACGACTGTAAAGTCGTGACTAAAGTATGCAGTCCATTCAGCTCGAATAATGCTAAGAAATATAGTAAATGTTCAAACAATGACGTAAGTTAAATTTGTGAGGTTTATTTACGAATGTGATAATGGATATATTCTCGCCAATAGCAGAGAGAGTATCGTTAAAATTTATATTTGGCATAGCACTAGTGTTTTGTTTCATGATCAGTGATTGGCCACTTCTTACGTAACTCCAAAAATCATAGCATTATCGGAGTATGATTTGGCTTAAAATGAGGCAAAAAAAAAAAATTCACGTGAATTCCTGATTGATGACATCAGGCATCGGTCAGGCTGGCGTGTAAGATGGCTCCGCAAATAGCCACGTATACTATTAGCTAAATGTTAGTCAGATCGGTTGGGTTTACAAAGACCTGAGCTTTCGTATTACCATGGAAACGAGCTATGTCAGACTGCTCTTTAGGTCCTTCCTTAGTACACAGTGTCGACAGTTTGAAGATATTTTTTGGGGGAATATTTAATGATACTGTATCAACAACGGAAGGCATTCAGCTTTCATGTGAGAACTAGAAAGAATAGATGCAGCCGTGGCCTATTTAATCCCCTTTGATGGACTTCAAAAACTGGGGGAAATATCAGTTGGCTTTTTATCCAGCCCAAATAACGACGGCCTTGTCTGCATTCATTTGCTTAACGAACGTACAACGTGTACAACTGTGCACACACAAAATTCCCTGTATATTCTGTAATTCATCATCGTGAATTGGTTTGTCGTAGTTAAAAGCCTGTAAAATTTGATTTGAAATAATTTTTTTCTCAAATTTATTGATTTAATTGGAAGCAATGTTTTTGTAACATTATCTTTTATATTCTTTATCAATTATGTACCGCAAAACAAATCTAAGGTACAGTTACTTCTTTAAATTAGATAGGGACTTTATGGAACACTTGCAGTGTATTTTGAAACAACAGTTCTGTCAGGTTTTGCAGAATCTTTCTCAATTTATCGAACCGAATGCCGGGTTATTATTTCCAAAATTGGCAACTTCCATCCATGTGCCGCCGTACTTACCATACCTACTCATTTCCACATTTCATTCCACGCTATGTAAACTCTGTAATCAGAATGACATTGTTAAACAATTTGGAATAAAATTAATTCGCAGTGCAAATAATATGTCCATTCTTTTCTGCCGGTCATTTTTGTGGGTAATATTCTAAGAATATATTCAGACTTTCTCCTAATATATCGTCGACATTTAGGCCAGTCGCACACTACATAGCATGTATCATTTAGGCCAGTCGCACACTACATAGCACGTATCATTTAGGCCAGTCGCACACTACATAGCACGTATCATTTAGGCCAGTCGCACACTACATAGCACGTATCATTTAGGCCAGTCGCACACTACATAGCACGTATCATTTAGGCCAGTCGCACACTACATAGCACGTATCATTTAGGCCAGTCGCACACTACATAGCACGTATCATTTAGGCCAGTCGCACATTACATAGCACGTATCATTTAGGCCAGTCGCACACTACATAGCACGTATCATTTAGGCCAGTCGCACACTACATAGCACGTATCATTTAGGCCAGTCGCACACTACATAGCACGTATCATTTAGGCCAGTCGCACACTACATAGCACGTATCATTTAGGCCAGTCGCACATTACATAGCACGTATCATTTAGGCCAGTCGCACATTACATAGCACGTATCATTTAGGCCAGTCGCACACTACATAGCACGTATCATTTAGGCCAGTCGCACACTACATAGCACGTATCATTTAGGCCAGTCGCACACTACATAGCACGTATCATTTAGGCCAGTCGCACACTACATAGCACGTATCATTTAGGCCAGTCGCACATTACATAGCACGTATCATTTAGGCCAGTCGCACATTACATAGCACGTATCATTTAGGCCAGTCGCACACTACATAGCACGTATCATTTAGGCCAGTCGCACACTACATAGCACGTATCATTTAGGCCAGTCGCACACTACATAGCACGTATCATTTAGGCCAGTCGCACACTACATAGCACGTATCATTTAGGCCAGTCGCACATTACATAGCACGTATCATTTAGGCCAGTCGCACACTACATAGCACGTATCATTTAGGCCAGTCGCACACTACATAACACGTATCATTTAACAAAGGAGGTTTAGAGATCGAGTCGTGGAGGTAAAAGCATTAGTATCTGTCCGCCTAATAAATGTGATATATTACCATCTAGCACAACAATTAGACTATTTCACGCAAATGGATGCTTTTTTTATGTCAGGAACAACAATATGGCGGATATAACAGATAAGGAATATCGATTTTATTGTCGCTGGCACTTCAGTTGTCTTTCAGTTGTCTGTCTAAAAGACTTTGTTGGTATGATAATTAAATTTAGTTCTTAACTTTGGTTCCGAGTTGTTTTTTCTCTGTGCAGTAGACTGTTATGTCTACACGTTAGACTGTTATGTCTACACGTTAGACTGTTATGTCTACACGTATTTTATCAGCGATAATAAATCATAAACTGTTCTAGTAATCAAGAGTTTAATTGAAGTGTACACATCACACTTCAATTTTTTTGGACATTGTCAATTATCGGACAGATGGTGTTATTCCTACCTGCAAATGATCAGTTTTGAATAAAATACCAAAAACGTTTGTTTATTTTTGAGATATCAGTAGCTGCGATCGAACCCGGAACTCCGGAGATATTACACTAATCCTACGATCACTGAAAACACTTGCGAGTGTAGTGTTTACATAGTTCCAGGTTAGATAAAACAGCTGCCAGTGACTTTCATTGCGCTTCGAGTTGTTAACTGTGTGGTAGTGGCTGTCTTGCGGACGTTTCGGAGATCTTTTTTGTATCCACTCAAAGGCGAAGTAATTAACGCATGACACTTGCTAGTTGATTGGAAATAGCGAGGGCCCTGCAGTAACTACTTCGTCTTTTAAAATGGAAATATAAAATCTCCACAGCCAACTGCTTAGTGGAGACATCAGCCAATCACAGGACCAAAATAAAAAAAAAAAGTATTTGCCAGTACACCAAGTCCTTGTTTTACGCCCTATTTGTGTTACTGAAAAAGTGCGCAAATAAAAAGAATGATATTCCCATAAGAGGTAATGGAAGTTGTAGGGATTAACGTAATAGAGCGCAGTCAGCGGAAGGGTGTTAAACCGAATATGAAAGGACGTAAATTAAGAAGTGTAAAATGGCAAGGAGCGTTAAAGCAAAAAGGCGTAAAACAAGGGCTGAGTGTACAGTGATAAACAGTCATCTGGAGACTGGAGTGTAGCCAGCTTCCAAAATGTCGTGTGTACATACGCACACACACACACTCACGCACTCACACTTCAGACAGTAGACACTGTCCACGTAGCTGATGCGTAACCAATCAAGGATTGTCACACAATGGTATAAACACTGTCACCAAAGAACGCCCCACCGAGCGGCAGGCAATTAGAAGCATGCAAAAAGCACCCGTACTTTGGTTTTGAAGTGCCCGGCGTGGGGCGCAGCCTTCTCGTAGCGCTCCTGAAAGTGGTGCTCGTTGCCTCGTCGGTATCCGAACTCGTAGTGGTCGTGTTCAGGATTGTGCTGATACCTACATGCGACAGACAGCAATGAGAAGTGCGAGAAGACAGAATGAGAAGGCAGCAAAGTGACAGAGAAGCTCACCTCTTGCTAAACCTGAGTTTTTCTGCTACCGCTCACTTAAGCGGGAGGGTCGGAGATTCCCCCCCCCCGTAAGTCGGGCCGATCCATGGCTCAGAGATTCGTTCCACCGTCGCGATGTCTAAAAAAATTTACTACATACCGTAACGTAAATATTACCTCAATACAGGGTCACGTGTTTTGTCTTGGTTTTGAGGCCGACGAGTAATCTATCGGAAACGGGAAGTAAATAATAAAATTTACCTGGTTTCAGTGAATGTTGCATAAAACACACCGTCAGTCATAAACCCTCTTCTAATATGCGCAAAAGTTCATTATATCGACGGCAGTGTTTCAAGAGGCTATTGCTAGTGAGGGCCGATCTCAGTGGCCGCGCGGTCTAAGGCGTGGGTCTGCGGCCACTCGCTAACTGGGATTGTCGGTTCGAATCCCACTGAAGGCATGAGTGTCTGTCTGTTGTGAGTGTTGTGTGTTGTCAGGTAGAGAGGTCTGTGCGACGGGCTGATCCCTCGTCCAGAGGAGTCCTACCGAGTGTGATGTGTCTGAGTGTGATCGTGAAGCCTCGAAAAATGAGGCGGCCTAGGCCCCCAAGGGGTTGTCGAGCCGTTGGAAAAAAAAATTCTAGGGAGGAGACATTATCTTGCTGGTTGTGGGAAGTATCCGACAAAGTCCTTTCAAACTGCCTATGTTCCAGGTATACAAGCATCGACCGTTTACTGACAGTATCAGCATTCCATACGAGGTAGAGGAAATACGGATATTGATATTTAAATTAATTAACTGATAATGTAACTCTGTGGTATTAAAACTAAGGTTCAACGCTCCTAATATTAGTCTACTATTCAACCACAGCCTAAACAAATTTAATTTAAATTGTGTGACATTTGAGGTATTGATGACGGTGAGTCTCAGGGTGGCACATCTTATTACAGGACGGGACGTCGTATAGTTTGGTAGATGGTTACCAACTTCATGATAAATCTACTGCCTCCATCTTCAGGTAACAATTCTAACCTGAAGACGGAGGCAGTATGTTTCTCCGAAATGTTGATACTATCTGCCAAACCTACAGTGTCGTATCTAAAAAAATCGTTAATATTGAAATTCAGATAAGGTGAGTTTTAATTATATCTTTAAGTCAGATTTTTCATTAGTAATTTTACCATTTAAAGCCCAGTGGTTACTGTGTTTACCACGAGGCTTAACATTAAAAAATGTTGCTTTCTGCCCACACAGTGTATTTATGTGTTTTGTGTGGATCTCAGAACAAACAGCGATTATTTCACTGTACAACATTAACTGACTGGTTTGTATAACTGAGACGGAGTGTGTTTACTGCGTGGTACGGACTGTATTTATGTGTTTTGTGTGGATCTCAGAACAAACAGCGATTATTTCACTGTACAACATTAACTGACTGGTTTGTATAACTGAGACGTAGTGTGTTTACTGCGCGGTACGAACTGTATTTATGTGTTTTGTGTGGATCTCAGAACAAACAGCGATTATTTCACTGTACAGCATTAACTGACTGGTTTGTATAACTGAGACGGAGTGTGTTTACTGCGTGGTACGGACTGTATTTATGTGTTTTGTGTGGATCTCAGAACAAACAGCGATTATTTCACTGTACAACATTAACTGACTGGTTTGTATAACTGAGACGGAGTGTGTTTACTGCGTGGTACGGACTGTATTTATGTGTTTTGTGTGGATCTCAGAACAAACAGCGATTATTTCACTGTACAGCATTAACTGACTGGTTTGTATAACTGAGACGGAGTGTGTTTACTGCGTGGTACGGACTGTATTTATGTGTTTTGTGTGGATCTCAGAACAAACAGCGATTATTTCACTGTACAACATTAACTGACTGGTTTGTATAACTGAGACGGAGTGTGTTTACTGCGTGGTACGGACTGAATTTATGTGTTTTGTGTGGATCTCAGAACAAACAGCGATTATTTCACTGTACAACATTAACTGACTGGTTTGTATAACTGAGACGGAGTGTGTTTACTGCGTGGTACGGACTGAATTTATGTGTTTTGTGTGGATCTCAGAACAAACAGCGATTATTTCACTGTACAACATTAACTGACTGGTTTGTATAACTGAGACGTAGTGTGTTTACTGCGCGGTACGAACTGAATTTTTTAGGTTAATTTTAGTCTCTAATGTTTAACGCGTTGTTGCTTTAGAGTCGCTCGTGAGTTAATATATTTTAAGCTTTCAGTGAAGAAAGCCATGATCTTACGGTAGGCGATGAAGAAGAATGATCCAAATTCTGACCATTTCTAAGTCGTGACTCTCAACTGTTGCCAAATGTAATATATCAGTACGTTTGTCTGTGCAAATTTGCAACTTTTGTTAGGACATCCCATTTGTAGGATCCATTCGCGACCCCCCTGAATACAAAGCAGAAATTCTCTAAGAGATGCTAATATACATAAAATAAACGATGCGAAGAGGAGTAGAAAAGGGGAGTGTAATGGAAGAGAGAATACAGATAAAGAAGAGCGGCAGATGATTGAATATTTTGGAGAATGATTTAGAATTATGCGAGCAGAGTTAATAGAGAAATTAGTAGAGACATAAACGTGTACCAAAGTCAGAAGAGATGAAGTGTTACCAATCTTAAGTGTGGAGATACGCAGTTAGACAGAGAGACTTGAAGAGGAGAACGAAGAAGAAAACAGTCTCATGATTATACCAGAAGCAAATACATGTGTCGTCATATAGGTCATTCTGTTACAGCAGTTGGTCTTAGCCACTACAATAACACGACCGTGAATTGGTTTTACGTCAGTCATAAAACCGTTAGATCAGTAACAAAGAGTTAAGTGGCACATGCATAGAAGAATGAGGTGCCAGAATTGTGAAGGGAAACCGAAAGAAGTTTTCACCCAGTGTTTTGTGCTTTAAATTTATACAGGACTTTTGAATTCTAAAAGAAGGCCCTTGCACCAGTGCAATGTTTATCATTCAACTAAGTGGAACAGTGCTTGTCAACCATACAAGAGCACTATAGAGCGTGACTCAACAAGGTAAATTTTCAATTAAAATTTACCTAGTGAATTGCAATATGTCATTTAATTGAAACGGTAAATTAAACTGCTTAAAGGACGCTGAAATGAAGCTTAACGCATTCCACACCTTCGCAGTAGGTCGAGATAAGCAGACACCTTTAATCCTGGACAGAGGCCCCAGAGCCAACAGAAAAAATCAGTTTTCGGAAATGGGTTAAATAGTCGAGTGTGGAAAAAAAGAGACAGCTGACAGTGTATGCAGTATCTTCTGAGGCGCAAGACAGCGGCTAGTTAGAAATGTCACTGTGAAGAGAGAAGCAGACAGACAGATATTGGTTAAATTAGTCGTTACAAAAAAAATTCAAATAGGCCCCTTGGTGACCATCTGTAAACAGTTCGGAAAGCTGTTATGGAAGTCTCAGGTACCGCAGAAAGAGAGGCGTCGGTTAATGTAATTATTGAGGCGAGAATTAGCCAAAGTGCAAAGAGACTGGTCAAGGTAGAAGTTGTTGAAAGACAGATAACTGCAACTTAAAGTAGCCACCGTGGCAAGAGTCAGCAACCGGTTAGGAAGCCAGCCTGGAGAACCTCAGAAATATCGGTTAAAGGCAGCCAGCCAGCTTCGGCTAGAGTCAGCTGTCTGTTAGAATAGCCATTGTGGAGAGGAAATAAAACAAAGAAATACCGGTTATAAAGGGCCAGTAACCGGTACGGTACCAGTAGCTGTAGCTACCTGTCCCTGGTGCCTCTGCTTCGCTAGGTCCTTCTTCTCGTAGCGCTGCTCCCAATCGTGAGGGTCCTCACACACATGTCCAAACTCGATCTGATCGGGGCCGGATTTCAGCATGTAGAAGTCCCTGGTATCAGGGACATGACAAAATTGCGAGCACTTTCTGCCTTCCTCAGAACTAAATCACTTCTGACATTGTTTGGTACGTTAGTTTAATCCTTGTAAGTGTCTAAACACAGTGGTAAGTACAGATAAAGGTCACAGATGACATAGGGAAGAATATATTGACTTGTTTAGTGGACAGGAAATAAATTGGATACGCTGGTTGAAAATAGATCTTTATGAATTAAGAGGAGTTAGATGGGGGAATGGATAAAGGAAGTTGTCCTTTATGTTTAGGTAATGAAGTTGTTAAATATGTGTTGGTGAGTTGGCCGGAAGTAAGAAAGTCACGAATGAAAATTTTGTGTAAAGTGGTTGGGTATGAATGATGAATTTGTATACAGGAAAACAGTCAGTTACACGAGCTTTACAAGTAAGGAATTTATGAAGATGCGTAGACAAAGTGAGATGTAAAGGACAAACAAGCAAAGGTAATTTAATGTTACAGGTGCACCATAATCGTGATTGTATATATTTACTTTCAGGGAGGAAGAGAAGTTTTTTGCGGTTAGATAAATTTCACGCTAGAAGGGATGATATGCATTACGCATAGGAATATTTTGTACGGAAATATTTATTGGGTCCGTAGTGTTCTGTAGATATCTCCTCATAATGTGTATGCATTTTTCTTCCATATTCGTGTTACTGCTAATGACACCATGTTCGTGTTACTGCTAATGACACCATGTTCGTATTACTGCTAATGACACCATATTCGTGTTACTGCTAATGACACCATGTTCGTGTTACTGCTAATGACACCATGTTCGTGTTACTGCTAATGACACCATATTCGTGTTACTGCTAATGACACCATATTCGTGTTACTGCTAATGACACCATGTTCATGTTACTGCTAATGACACCATGTTCGTGTTACTGCTGACACCATGTTCGTGTTACTGCTAATGACACCATGTTCGTGTTACTGCTAATGACACCATGTTCGTGTTACTGCTAATGACACCATGTTCGTGTTACTGCTAATGACACCATGTTCGTGTTACTACTAATGACACCATGTTCGTGTTACTGCTAATGACACCATGTTCGTGTTACTGCTAATGACACCATGTTCGAATCAAAAGCGATGAGATTTTTGATACGATTATAAGAGACCACATGGGTTAAGCGAAAATAATATTAAATTGGATGTTAAAAATACAGGTTAAGAAGTAATTTGGATTAAACAGACGGCTCAACCAAAAGAAGTAGGTTACATTTGGTGATTACGGTTATGATCAGTGGAGTTACAACAGGTTACATTTGGTGATCACGGTTATGATCAGTGGAGTTAAAACAGGTTACATTTGGTGATTACGGTTATGATCAGTGGAGTTAAAACAGGTTACATTTGGTGATTACGGTTATGATCAGTGGAGTTAAAACAGGTTACATTTGGTGATTACGGTTATGATCAGTGGAGTTACAACAGAGTGAAACTTATGGTCCGTTTAACACATGGCAGCTTCTAAATAAAGGATCCCTTCCAAGGATTTAATTAATATTTATTTTTAAAATGTTTTTGTATTGCTTTATCATCACGAAAGTCTTAGGAACTAATATTTGCTTTAGTAATTTTATGTTTTCAAATTGAAGCTTGGGTTTTATGTAATGTGGGGAAAAGAGAAAGAAAAGGAAAGAAATTTAATAAGGTGAAACTTTTTAGGGCGTTACTAGAAGTAAATTCACGAGACAGAATACGAAAAACTGAAATAGTAGATGTACTTCAAACTGAAAATATGAAAGCAGTAAAGAAATAATAATTAAATTTCGAACAACAATATGTAATATAGTAGACTACCAAAATTAACATATATGCGTAATCTCAAAAGATAAGTAGGAAGACACAGACCTAAATGGAATGATCAGTTTTAGACCTTCTGAACATTTGAATGGGCTTGTAGCACCTAATTTTTGATTTGGAATAAGAGTAAATATAATAATAATAACAACACTATTAGTAAGACTAAAATTTTTATATAGAGAAATATACTGGAAAGAAATTCATATATTTTTGTATCTCCAATACTATGAACATAAGGTATTTAGCAAATTACTTTTTAATTAGAAATACGATGAAAAGTCGAAGAGAAACTGAAGTGAGGAAAGTATGTGAAATTTATTCTGTAAAATATTAGCCCTGATCTTATGAAATCAATAAAATATTCAAATTTTTGAAAGAAGGTAAGTATAAACTTCAAGTCAGCAGTCAATTTCGTATTTGAACTTTGTATCTCACAGAATTGCGGGTGAAAATAGCAAATGTGTAATGCTGTAAATGCGTTTTATAACTGTGATGAAAATATAAAGCAGGGAAAGTTATTTGTGTCTGATTTTTGAAAATGCAGAGTACATTAATTTAATTGAATTTCTTCTTAATCTAAGGAATGTTTTCTTAAATAAGGTGAATATATGACACTGAATCATAACAGTGACCTATAAAACACATTTATAATTGAAATAAATTTTTATTTATTCAGAACTAAGGTATATCTTTATAATTGAAATACATTTTTATTTATTCAGAACTAAGGTATATCTTTTTGTATAGCTAATAAATTTCAAATAACTTAGTGTGTTAAAATAAATAGGTCGATTGCATACATGCTATGAAAAAATACTTCGTTAAATTTCAAAGCATTCCATTTTGAAGTAATTGACTTCGAGGAAAACTCGAAACTACATTAGTACTGCCCCATCAAGAAAGCAGCAGCCATGTTTATAAAGGCAGTAGATCTTTTGTGCACTGTAGTCAGTAATGTCTTCAACCACAAATGCCAATAAAGTTCTTTCCTTCGTCAGTTTTTATATAAGTAAACATTATAACGAAAAAATATATTTCAACAAATAAGGACATAAATTTTGAGATTACATTTCTGATTTCAGAAATTAACAGGAACTATATCATGGTATATTAATTATTGTAAATTAGTAACAAAATATTGTAACTTCTATTTGTGCCGTAAAAGACGCAAGAATAAAACATATGATAATGAAACTGGTTGCAGTGATGTAAATTATTCTTAAAATGTTTATGTGCAGTAATAAATATGTCATTCATGAAACAGCAATTTGTCGTAAGCCACCGATACACAATTTTACAGGAGACGGAAAACACTTGAAAGATCTTTAGTAGACCAACATGTAAGCACGTTAAGTTTTTACGAAACTATTAGGACAAGCAATTCTTGTGGACACAGCAGTTTGACAGAAGGTGTGTTTGTAATCCAACTTTCTAGTAATGCGGGAATATCAGTTTGACGAATTGTTGTGGTTACGACAAATTGCTGTTTCTTGAGCGACATACATTTAAATAACGTGAAAGTTGAAATATTGTTTGGGTTTTAAACTGAACATTTCATATAGCAGAATTCAACGTTGACAACTTTATTTGGTTCAGGCAATCCACTATTATGCATTATTGTTATACATTATTGTTATACATTATTGTTACCGTGGACTTTTATCTTATCCTGTATTTGAGGAAACTGAAATATGAAATTTGAAGTTACAATTTCTGTCGTCGTAGATTTTTGAAATCGATGTTGTCTGATTTATTACGATTATTTATGTTAAACCAATAATTTGTTTTAAACTGTAGAGTAATTCCAATCTCAGTTTTAAACACATATATAATACAATAAGAATTATAACTTTCATTTGATTTATTTAGTTTGGGAGATAACGGAAGAGAAATGCAACACCCTTGCTTCCTAAGACTCGTAATACTTACTGGAAGTACTTTCCGTGTCCTCCGATTCCCGCAGCCCCGAAGCCTGTCTCCGCAGTGTTGTGGTCAGATTGGGAATCCACCAAGACACCTGTAAAACAACAAACAACCCTGAGACATGCCATGGGATTATAAAATTTATGGTCAACATGCCATATTATTTTAAAAAAAATGAAGCGTAACTCAAAACATCTCCCATTAAACCTTCCCGACATTAACCCTTTAAAGCAATGGTTCTTGAAGTTTCTGGAACCACGAACCCCTTACAAAACCTCACTAATTCTGTAGACCCTCTCCCCAAAATTATCTGACAAAGTGGACCGTTAGGGCACAAATTGCAGTAATGTATGATGCTCTAATATCATCTTTACCTTCTAGCCTATAAAAAGAAGGCAGATGTCATCTTGCGGACCGCTGGACAGGCCCGCTGGACAGGCCCGCTGGACAGGCCCGCTGGACAGGCCCGCTGGACAGGCCCGCCGAAGTTTAATTAAAGTTTATATTATCACAAATGAGATTTTGCAATGAATTATAATGTTGCAATCATCCTATCTGTGATGATTTTTTTAACGGCTTTGTAGTTGAAGATTAAAGTCTTCTAGGATAAAGGAACATGTCGATTTGTAATTAGTAAGTTTGGAGACGTTTATTGCTTCCATTTTCAGGGTGGTATTTTAGTGTTATTATTTTAATTGTAAATTTATGATATGTTAGAATGGCCCTTTACTTTGTACCAATACCTAATTTAAAAAAACCCGATGTAAGCCAGTGAGTGGTAAAGTTACAGTATAAAAAGTGGCATAGGTTTTAAGTTTCTCCAGTTCAATATAAATTTTCTGACCTGTTTAAAATCGCAAATATTCAGGGTAGATGAATCGACAGATTTCCTGAAAACAATCAATTAAATTAAACGATAAAATTGATCAATCAAAATTTGCCTTAGAATCTGGTACCTGGGTTTCTCACTTAAAGTATTTTAATAACATACTTGTGAAGATTTGTGTCCTGTGTGCTATGGCGAGCGAAAATATTCTCTGAAACTTTATGGCGTAAGGTTTTACACCCTGGAGATCAAGACAGCAAATACTTCTAGTCCGTTGCTACCTACGTAAGGACCTTACAACGTCACATCCTAAAAAACACGCCGCCAGAACCTAAAATCTTTAACTTTTTTCATTTAAAGCCAATTGGGCTTGAACTTTGATTTCAGTCTGATTTTTGTTTTGTTTATTCTTATTTTTAAAACATTATTTATGCTATAAAAGCTCTAATTAATCACGTAACTTACACAAGAAATTTTTAGTTTTCGACGTTCATGTTTTGCCCACACTTTCAGCATCCTGCCCCCTATTTAACACTTTAAAGCCCTGGGGTTCCTTTATGTACCACAATAATTCTACGTTCTGCCCACAAAGTGCGTTTTTGTGTTTTGCATGGATCTCAGAACAAACATCCGTTATTTTTCTATTCAAAATTATTAACTGACTGGTTTGTATAACGGGATGATGTATGTTTACTGCGCGATACCAAATGAACTCTTAAATATAATTCAGTTTAATTTTAATTCTCATAATGTGGAAGGACTCTGTACAACGACAAACTCAGGAGACCTCTCTATGAGTCTTCACTGTCGTGTAAACCTCAGATCTTTATAAAGCTGAGACCTCTCTATGAGTCTTCACTGTCGTGTAAACCTCAGATCTTTATAAAGCTGAGACCTCTCTATGAGTCTTCACTGTCGTGTAAACCTCAGATCTTTATAAAGCTGAGACCTCTCTATGAGTCTTCACTGTCGTGTAAACCTCAGATCTTTATAAAGCTGAGACCTCTCTATGAGTCTTCACTGTCGTGTAAACCTCAGATCTTTATAAAGCTGAGACCTCTCTATGAGTCTTCACTGTCGTGTAAACCTCAGATCTTTATAAAGCTGAGACCTCTCTATGAGTCTTCACTGTCGTTTAAACCTCAGATCTTTATAAAGCTGAGACCTCTCTATGAGTCTTCACTGTCGTGTAAACCTCAGATCTTTATAAAGCTGAGACCTCTCTATGAGTCTTCACTGTCGTTTAAACCTCAGATCTTTATAAAGCTGAGACCTCTCTATGAGTCTTCACTGTCGTGTAAACCTCAGATCTTTATAAAGCTGAGACCTCTCTATGAGTCTTCACTGTCGTGTAAACCTCAGATCTTTATAAAGCTGAGACCTCTCTATGAGTCTTCACTGTCGTGTAAACCTCAGATCTTTATAAAGCTGAGACCTCTCTATGAGTCTTCACTGTCGTGTAAACCTCAGATCTTTATAAAGCTGAGACCTCTCTATGAGTCTTCACTGTCGTTTAAACCTCAGATCTTTATAAAGCTGAGACCTCTCTATGAGTCTTCACTGTCGTGTAAACCTCAGATCTTTATAAAGCTGAGACCTCTCTATGAGTCTTCACTGTCGTTTAAACCTCAGATCTTTATAAAGCTGAGACCTCTCTATGAGTCTTCACTGTCGTGTAAACCTCAGATCTTTATAAAGCTGAGACCTCTCTATGAGTCTTCACTGTCGTGTAAACCTCAGATCTTTATAAAGCTGAGACCTCTCTATGAGTCTTCACTGTCGTGTAAACCTCAGATCTTTATAAAGCTGAGACCTCTCTATGAGTCTTCACTGCCGTGTAAACCTCAGATCTTTATAAAGCTGAGACCTCTCTATGAGTCTTCACTGTCGTGTAAACCTCAGATCTTTATAAAGCTGAGACCTCTCTATGAGTCTTCACTGTCGTGTAAACCTCAGATCTTTATAAAGCTGAGACCTCTCTATGAGTCTTCACTGTCGTGTAAACCTCAGATCTTTATAAAGCTGAGACCTCTCTATGAGTCTTCACTGTCGTGTAAACCTCAGATCTTTATAAAGCTGAGACCTCTCTATGAGTCTTCACTGTCGTGTAAACCTCAGATCTTTATAAAGCTGAGACCTCTCTATGAGTCTTCACTGTCGTGTAAACCTCAGATCTTTATAAAGCTGAGACCTCTCTATGAGTCTTCACTGTCGTGTAAACCTCAGATCTTTATAAAGCTGAGACCTCTCTATGAGTCTTCACTGTCGTGTAAACCTCAGATCTTTATAAAGCTGAGACCTCTCTATGAGTCTTCACTGCCGTGTAAACCTCAGATCTTTATAAAGCTGAGACCCTCGGCTTGACCATTTCTACACAGAAAGTGTTTTTATTACAGAAATATTACTTAATTGGTCAGGCACGAAATCACACGACTTTCATGACAATGACGGAGCCTAATTTGTGACGCGATCGTACTTTTCAATAAGTTGAACTCTCTCTTAACTGTCAGCTGTAGTGGTAAAGCTGACTTCTGTTTGGGAGGTAGCGGGTTCGAATAGTGACCAAGTTACCGATTGCAATGACAGCAATTTTGTGCTTTACCCGCTCTGTGGGCGAATTCTGAAGTGGAGCAAACATTGTCCATGTTTGATTAAGCACTACGTTATGGAGGCGTATGGGGGAATGGAGGTATAGCTCTAAGCTTTTTTAACCTTACCACTAGAGGGAGATGAGTGGTCATCATCACGCCTCGGTCACTTTAATCTCTTCCCCCGTGACCATTATATAAGACCTGAGGGTCGTGCGTATAATCTCTCATTCAAGACCTTCTTCCCGTTCCATTCGACGTCGTGTGACCTCAACATTTGAAAAATGCCGTTAAATAGCTTAAAAGGAAGAATAAATGCGTCAGTCTGTGTCTAGAAGCCGTAAAACTGTAGAGTGTGGAAGCCACAAATGTGGCGCCTTGTCAGGACTGCGCAACTTAAAATTCAAAAGGGCTCCAAAAATCTGGATCAATTTTAACTCAGGTTTCCTGACACGTGAAGTACAATATGCTTCTAAAATTTACATTTTTCAAGCTTTCGTGAATTAAAAAATATTATGTAAAGAAACGCTTTATAAATTTTTCTTGTTAGAAATATTGCAAGGGTGATAGCAACGTGCTTAAGATGACAGTCTTTTGAAATATGACGCTGTGTAGTTTACTTAATTGGGTACCAAATTTTGGGAGAATGTGTGTTTCTCAATTTTCAGTATACATCTGTTTTATTTTTCCAGATTTATTGACCAGTCTGGTTGGAATTTGAAGCAGGGGATCTTAAACAAATATAATTATATAAATATAATTATATAATAAAATATATAAATATAATTATGAGTTTTGTGAAGGTCGGTGCTGTATAAGTGTCTTCACACACGGGCGTAAATGAAATATTGTCCTATTTTGTACACTATTCAACTGATTTGGATGAAATTCATGACAGTAGATTTCGACAAAACATTATTGCATAATTGTGAGTTTAGTGAAAATTGGCACAGTGAAGATTTGCACAGTGAAAATTGGCACAGTGAAGATTTGCACAGTGAAAATTGGCACATTGAAAATTGGCACAGTGAAAATTGGCACAGTGAAAAGCCGTGCTTCACTTAGGACGTAAAGGCGTTTCTATTCATACTTTCTAAAGTTTGGGTGAAATTCGGTGTAGCCGAAACATGTAGCTACTTTTAAGTGTAATTTGTAAGAATACAGTTGTGTTTAGACGCAACGTGTTAACATCATTCTTGTGATAATGTAAACACAACGGGGATGAGTCACTTTAAGATAAGAAATCTGCACTTAATTTTGTTGAGCATTTACGAATTTTGCAACAATCGGTACAGGGAATGCGGTTCTTTTCTTGTAGGCATGAGTGAAATTATGCTTGATTTCAGACTTCCGCCGTGATGTAAATGAGGCCTGCGCTCTGCTGGGATTTTACGCCTCTTAGAGTGATAATTCCGTACCGACGTTTCGTGATAACTCATCGGTCGCACCCATGTGCTTGGCCCTTGAAGTTGGTACCGATAGGTTGTCCCGAAACTTCGGTACGGAATCACCAATCCACGCTGCGTAAAATCCCTGAAGAGCGCAGATATCATGAGTGAAATTACATTTACGCTTCTAGCGTGAGATGTTTTGACACTGTAAAGGCAAACAACGCTATGGTAATGTGTGTATACTATGCCACGGAGTATACCATTTGTTATTTTGTAACAAAAGCTTATTAACCAATACAGATATGTCGGCCTTACATGTATCCATGGTGTAATGTGAACCCTTTTTCTCTTCACAGGCCTTATGTTTATTGTAACGTGTAACTTATGTTACTGGTTAGTCACGTGTAGCTTTAACTTTTGGGAATGACAGGACAGGTTCTTTGAGTGATATCAAACACCAGATATGGGCTAGGAGTATCAAAGTATCTTGACTAGATATTTTGCGTATCGTAGAAATAATCAAACCGATCCCAGTGGCCGTGCGGTCTAAGGCGTGGGTCTACGGCCGCTCGCTTTCTGGGATTGTGGGTTCGAATCCCGCCGGGGGCATGGATGTCTGTCTGTTGTGAGTGTTGTGTGTTGTCAGGTAGAGGTCTCTGTGACGGGCTGATCACTCGTCTGGAGGAGTCCTACCGAGTGTGGTGTGCCTAAAAAGTGTGTGATCGTGAAGCCTCGATAATGAGGTGGCCTAGGCCCCCAAGGGGCTGTCGAGCCATTGGAAAAAAAAACAAATAATCAAACAACTATTCACTCAGAGGTGTAATTTGACTAATTACACTGGGGGGGGGGGAGGGGGGGCAAAATTGACCATGGGTATTAGGAACTTTTTTTTTACGAAGGAATAACGAAGGAACAAAGTTAGAAAGATAGGGAAGATTCGTTTTAACGCAGATTTTGCATTTTGTTCTGTCTGTACGTCACCCAAATAATCTGTTACAAATTGGTTCCATTATTTTATTGGTCCCTCTTCAACTCAGTAGCAAAAAACTGTACTTAGGTAGAAAAATATTGGAGGCGCATTTGCCCCCCTTGTCCCCCCGTCCAAGTTACGTCTATATATATATGTATATTTTTTTTTTCAATGGCTCGACAGCCCTTGGGGGCCTAGGCCGCCTCATTTTTCGAGGCTTCACGATCACACACATTAGACACACCACACTCGGTAGGACTCCTCTGGACGAGTGATCAGCCCGTCGCAGAGACCTCTACCTGACAACACACAACACTCAGAACAGACAAACATTCATGCCCCCGGTGGGATTTTTTTTTTTTTGCCTGTCCGGGGGTTTTTCCCCTTTGATCCATTTTTGTACTGTTTAAATCCTTTCGTCCTTCATGTCACTTTACGTTCCATGCTACCGTCCTTACAACAAACACAACACAAACATCCATGCCCCCGGTGGGATTCGAACCCACAATCCCAGTAAGCGAGCGGACGAAGACCCACGCCTTACACCGCACGGCCACTGCGATCGGCACGCCTATGTATATAGCCGTTAAGAAATTTAATTCCAAATGGACTGTAAACATTATGCAAGGTTTGCTCTGTCGCCAGATTTATTCAGCGTCAAGTGATTATCAGTGCAGTTACACTTAATTAGAAAGAAAGCGGAGACAAGACACAGACGCACTTAGCAGTGTCTCTTGAAGTCAACTGAACCTTTGCATGACACACCCCATTTTCACAAAGGACACGCTGACGACCGAGTTATATCAGAATAATATAGTGTGGACGAATTACTGCTATGTAATTCGATATGCTTGCTCTATAGTGGCTAATCGTGCTCTAGAAGGCAGGTCGTGCGGAAATGAACGACTCGGAAGTAGACGCAGAACGGTAATTTATCGTGCTTTTCAGCAGCAACCAAACACAAAAGCATAGACCTGAGACTTTATTGGAATGGTGAATCTACCCACTTTCTTGGCATGTCGGAATCTGATGCTAACAAACTCTACGATGTATAAGCTAGATAATACGTACGGGTGATTCAAAACAAAGTATTACAACTTATATACAGTGAAGAGATACATGTGCCTTATGTAAAACGCTTTGTTTGTGAAAGAAGCGTCCGTGGATTGAGGGAACCAGTTCTTGATAGTTACGTCAGATGGCACCAGTGCAGAAGAGGGAATGAAGCTTAGAGAATCGCAAAACCTAGATGCCCTTTAATAGGATTATGTTGTTGATTTTTGTCTATCGTAATTTGTTTGAATGCCAGATGATTATTCAGATGTCTCCCGTCAACAGTGCCGGGTTTTAGCTATGTTTACAATACAACGATAATTTCCTAAGCAGTATTGTAATGAATTTATCAATAATCGTGAATGATTAGCAAGTGTGTCCGCATGTTGGTTTGAGTTGTAATTTTTGTACAGAATTCCAGCCATAGTACTAGTGATAGAGCCTTCGACTCTGGCGAGTAGGTAACAGGAGGTATACCGTATTTTGCAGTCTTGCGGGAAATGCGTGAACAACCATGCAACGAACTCATAAATTTAGAATTCTGTTATATTTCAAGGGCAGTTAAATATTTGTACAGAACAATTTATTTATAAATCTTAACTGCAGTAATAAAGGTTAATTTTTTTATTATGCTGGTATTTTAGACAGTGAGCCATCTGACTCTGACATGTTTAAACATTTCAATTTTTTTGTCCTGCCTTAAGTCAAGATATGTCGCCGTAAGTCGTGACGTTCAATCCGCCAGCATATAAACCCTCACAGAAGTGAAATTTCTTGAACGGCTGTCGTTGTAAGTTTAAATATATCGATACCAATTAAGTTGTTTGGGTAAGTGCGCGGTACTCACCTTTGGTATGGACTTGCTTGGGAACTCTTTTGCCGCTTCCCGTTTCTCCCACTTTAGCCAGTACTGCTGGCAGCGCCACAAGCAGCAGCACGGCCACCTGTTACCAGAGTTACCAATATAATAATTTCCAGTTACCAATATCATAATTTCCAGTTACCAATATTATAATTTCCAGTTACCAATATCATAATTTCCAGTTACCAATATCACAATTTCCAGTTACCAATATCATAATTTCCAGTTACCAATATCATAATTTCCAGTTACCAATATCGTAATTTCCAGTTACCAATATCATAATTTCCAGTTACCAATATCATAATTTCCAGTTACCAATATCACAATTTCCAGTTACCAATATCATAATTTACAATTACCAATATCATAATTTACAATTCAGGACGTTACACAATATTATACCTTTGACCAGTGTTATGTTATCTCCTGCCTGCTGTCACTTCATGCATTAAACAGTTGCCAAGCAAGTAAACATCTGTTGAAACAAATCTCTTCTGCAGTCTAAAATGGTAACTATCCTGTATGATTTACTGTAAATCTTACTTCAAAATTTTTTTTTTACTACCGCACACAGACTTCGTCATGAATCTGGCACACTGCCAAATCATCTCACACTCGTATCGAGACTTCTTGCTGAATTATTTCCGTAACATCATTACGAATGTTGATTTAAAATGATGTTGCACCAACAGAATGAGTTTTTAAGTCCCCACGGGTATAATACACAAACTAACTAATTAACTAACTAACCTACTAACTTACTGAATCCATGAAGCCAAAAGTTCCCCAGCTAGTCAATAAATTCCCTGTATTTTATGCAACCTGAAGCTTCATTGCCGTCTTCCCAACATCCCGCTATTTGTCCCTATCCTGAGCCATATCAAGCCACTTCACGCCTGCCCATGTTATGTATTTCAAGATTAATTTGAATATTATCTTTCCATCTACGCGTAGGTCTTCATAGTAGTCTCTTTCCTTCAGCTTTCCCCAACAAAACCCTATAAGCATTTCTCTTGTACCTCATACGTGCCACATGTCCATCCCATCTCATCGTACTTGATATGATCACCTGTTTGTTTGACGAGTAAAAGTTATTAAGCTTTTCATTATGTAATTTTCTTTGTGTCTCCTGATACATCCTCCCTCTTGGGCCTAAATATATCCCTCAGCACCTTAGTAATTTTTTTTTGCGTATTATACGAAAACAAAAATGTACTATATGAAACTCAAAATGGAAAAGGTGCAAAAGTTTTAATGAACAAATAACATAAATTGAAATAAATCTAGGGGGACGGTATTTTGAATCATTTTTTGTGTGTGGCGAGATGGGAATAATCGGTAAGTAATTCCGATGCCTTGGATTAAAGTTTGCATCCTTACCTGAGATATCAACTGTTCCCTCTTCATGTTGCTGTGTGAACTGCTGATGCTCTTGTTTCATCAGCTCCGGTTTATATACCCCATTGGGTCTCCCCCCTCGAAAGAGGTACTTTTCGCTTCATCGGGCACGCGTCAGCTCAAGGTACGGCCGCAGCAAAAAGACAACGCCAGTGGCTCGCACCAGAACCGCAGACCTACATACTAAAGACGTACCATCCTCTGCGAAGTCCGTCACCAAAAATAGTAAAAATTCCTCATAATTTTTTTGCAGTCTTCTGGTGCATAAGACAGAAGCGTTTTTTCCCTCCACTGCCATGAGCCTGCCGACGTAATGAGACCCGACAGAGGTGAATTCCACGTCATTGTTTTGATGACTGTCTAACATTTCGACTTTACGGTTCTGATGTTACCGAAACGGTTTGTTACCAACGTTTTAAGGTTACAAGTTCAATCCATTTTGTTACCGTTTTATGTTACCATTTTATGTTACCAACGTTTTAAGGTTACAGGTTCAATCCATTTTATGTTACCATTTTATGTTACCAACGTTTTAAGGTTACAAGTTCAATCCATTTTATGTTACCAACGTTTTAAGGTTAAAAGTTCAATCCATTTTATGTTACCATTTTATGTTACCAACGTTTTAAGGTTACAAGTTCAATCCATTTTATGTTACCATTTTATGTTACCAACGTTTTAAGGTTACAAGTTCAATCCATTTTATGTTACCAACGTTTTAAGGTTAAACGTTCAATCCACTTTATGTTACCATTTTATGTTACCAACGTTTTAAGGTTACAAGTTCAATCCATTTTATGTTACCAACGTTTTAAGGTTAAACGTTCAATCCATTTTATCTTACCATTTTATGTTACCAACGTTTTAAGGTTACAAGTTCAATCCACTTTATGTTACCATTTCATGTTACCAACGTTTTAAGGTTACAAGTTCAATCTATTTTATGTTACCATTTTGTTACCAACGATTTAAGGTTACAAGTTCAATCCATTTTATGTTACCAACGTTTTAAGGTTACAAGTTCAATCCATTTTATGTTACCATTTTATGTTACCAACGTTTTAAGGTTACAAGTTCAATCCATTCTATGTTACCATTTTATGTTACCAACGTTTTAAGGTTACAAGTTCAATACATTTTATGTTACCATTTTATGTTACCAACGTTTTAAGGTTACAAGTTCAATCCATTTTATGTTACCAACGTTTTAAGGTTAAAAGTTCAATCCATTTTATGTTACCATTTTATGTTACCAACGTTTTAAGGTTACAAGTTCAATCCATTTTATGTTACCATTTTATGTTACCAACGTTTTAAGGTTACAAGTTCAATCCATTTTGTTACCAACGTTTTAAGGTTAAACGTTCAATCCACTTTATGTTACCATTTTATGTTACCAACGTTTTAAGGTTACAAGTTCAATCCATTTTATGTTACCATTTTATGTTACCAACGTTTTAAGGTTACAAGTTCAATCCATTTTATGTTACCATTTTATGTTACCAACGTTTTAAGGTTACAAGTTCAATCCATTTTATGTTACCATTTTATGTTACCAACGTTTTAAGGTTACAAGTTCAATCCATTTTATGTTACCATTTTATGTTACCAACGTTTTAAGGTTACAAGTTCAATCCATTTTATGTTACCATTTTATGTTACCAACGTTTTAAGGTTACAAGTTCAATCCATTTTATGTTACCATTTTATGTTACCAACGTTTTAAGGTTACAAGTTCAATCCATTTTATGTTACCATTTTATGTTACCAACGTTTTAAGGTTACAAGTTCAATCCATTTTATGTTACCATTTTATGTTACCAACGTTTTAAGGTTACAAGTTCAATCCATTTTATGTTACCATTTTATGTTACCAACGTTTTAAGGTTACAAGTTCAATCCATTTTATGTTACCATTTTATGTTACCAACGTTTTAAGGTTACAAGTTCAATCCATTTTATGTTACCATTTTATGTTACCAACGTTTTAAGGTTACAAGTTCAATCCATTTTATGTTACCATTTTATGTTACCAACGTTTTAAGGTTACAAGTTCAATCCATTTTATGTTACCATTTTATGTTACCAACGTTTTAAGGTTACAAGTTCAATCCATTTTATGTTACCATTTTATGTTACCAACGTTTTAAGGTTACAAGTTCAATCCATTTTATGTTACCATTTTATGTTACCAACGTTTTAAGGTTACAAGTTCAATCCATTTTATGTTACCATTTTATGTTACCAACGTTTTAAGGTTACAAGTTCAATCCATTTTATGTTACCATTTTATGTTACCAACGTTTTAAGGTTACAAGTTCAATCCATTTTATGTTACCATTTTATGTTACCAACGTTTTAAGGTTACAAGTTCAATCCATTTTATGTTACCATTTTATGTTACCAACGTTTTAAGGTTACAAGTTCAATCCATTTTATGTTACCATTTTATGTTACCAACGTTTTAAGGTTATAAGTTCAATCCATTTTATGTTACCATTTTATGTTACCAACGTTTTAAGGTTACAAGTTCAATCCATTTTATGTTACCATTTTATGTTACCAACGTTTTAAGGTTATAAGTTCAATCCATTTTATGTTACCATTTTATGTTACCAACGTTTTAAGGTTATAAGTTCAATCCATTTTATGTTACCATTTTATGTTACCAACGTTTTAACGTTACAAGTTCAATCCATTTTCCGTCTTTCTGCAGTTGTCACCTTGTCAAGTTATTTACAGGTATTAAACATTTATTGCGCAAATTACAATTTTTTTCACTCTCCTACATTTTTTGGTTTTGCAGGACCATTTTTTTTTGGAGAGAACAATTAATGTTACTGGACATTACTAAATGTACGAAATAGCTATATATAAGTGTCAGCTGACTTTTTAAATACTATTAAAAAAAACTCTTTTTATCATTCACATGTTTACTTCCGATTGGGAACTTTCCTGTTTTAATAATACCATCAGAAATAGTCTGTATAACCTACGATAATAATTGTGACACAAATACTTCCATTAGGCAGTAAGTACACGCAAGGTAAAACGAGTTTTAATACGGTGTAATAAAGGATGTCACTAAGATCATTAATTTCTTCTAACATGAAATATTGTTTCTAAATATGATTCAGCAGGCCCAGAACGTATAGACAAGTGGAATAAATCGGTTAGTATCCATATTTGCTTTATTGTGTCCACTGTTTTGGATTTTAATTAGTTATAATTTGTAATAATTACACATTGTTGATGTAACAACATAAGATACGCTGCTTGTACAGGTCAGTAAAGTGACCACTGGAGCTTAGGGTGCAGGTAGTTACCTTTTGTGTGTCTGCACTGTGATATTGTTTAACCGTTTCCATATTGGTTTTGTTTACATGTGCTGCATTCAGATATTAATTTTGTCATTGTAAGATAAAATTCTAACAAGACTGCAAATGATGTACACAGTGACACAGAACACAGGCGTTCTTTACTTTCGAAGTGTCATAGTCTTTCGTGGCACACTCGTAAGTTTAATTACATTTCAGTCCAGAAGAAAAATACAACGTTGCCAGCGCCGATTTTCACGAAATTCACAAACACTCAACAGCCTTATATGTAGATGTGTTATGTCAAATTTCACCCACAATTTCAATAAATGTGGAAAATAGAATAGAAATTCATTTACGATCTTAATAAAACCATAATTCTCGCTGAGCTGATTTTCACGAAATTCAAGCATTTTTAAACAAATTTTCGTAAAGGCTTCCTGTTCTGAATTTCGTGAATGTCCTGCAAAGGATCTAATGGCTTATAATTAGACCACGGACGAACGGACGTAGTCTCCATCTAATGGCTTATAATTAGACCACGGACGAACGGACGTAGTCTCCATCTAATGGCTTATAATTAGACCACGGACGAACGGACGTAGTCTCCATCTAATGGCTTATAATTAGACCACGGACGAACGGACGTAGTCTCCATCTAATGGCTTATAATTAGACCACGGACGAACGGACGTAGTCTCCATCTAATGGCTTATAATTAGACCACGGACGAACGGACGTAGTCTCCATCTAATGGCTTATAATTAGACCACGGACGAACGGACGTAGTCTCCATCTAATGGCTTATAATTAGACCACGGACGAACGGACGTAGTCTCCATCTAATGGCTTATAATTAGACCACGGACGAACGGCCGTAGTCTCCATCTAATGGCTTATAATTAGACCACGGACGAACGGCCGTAGTCTCCATCTAATGGCTTATAATTAGACCACGGACGAACGGCTGTAGTCTCCATCTAATGGCTTATAATTAGACCACGGACGAACGGACGTAGTCTCCATCTAATGGCTTATAATTAGACCACGGACGAACGGCCGTAGTCTCCATCTAATGGCTTATAATTAGACCACGGACGAACGGACGTAGTCTCCACCTGAAGCATTTTATTCTTAAGGAGCAACTAAACGATCAGGATTTCTCTGTGATTAATTAAATAAGCATCACCACACGGGTTTTAAGTGGAGGTAGCCGTTCCGTCCGTTCTAATTTTCGTAACCTTGGACTACATGCAGGTAAGTGGTAGCTTTAATTCGGTGAAAGACCCCGTGTAGTTACTGGATTAGTAGATTGATGGGGCCTGAGGACCGAACTGGGGGCCATGGGAAGACACGAATCTCTCATTCAGTCGGTCATGCAAGCAGCAGAATTGTCAGTATATTGACCAAGCTATCCCGTCTTCCCATATCTGTTGTCAGTATATTGACCAAGTTTGGACATCCATGCTCTAGGGCAGTGGTTCCCAAACTTTTTCGGTCCGCCGCCCCCTTGGTTCCATATACACACCCACAGCGCCCCCCTACCTCTTTTAAAAAACATAAATGCGCTTTTGTTTCCACTTTCATTTTATATTTAAAAAATCGTTTAAATAAAATTATAAGAGTTAAACTTAATGTTTTATGTGTTAATTAATAAATTAAAATTTATTATATTTTTATGATTAACAATAATTCACCTAGCAATAATTTATTAAAAAAACAATATGTGCTTTAATAAGATTGATAAATTAAAATACTAACAAATTTAGTTAATTTTGATTTTTAACACAAAAATTACTTTATTTCAATTTTAATATAAAAATAAATGCACTACTTGTCTACTAGCGCCCCCTGTGATAATAACAGCGCTCCCTTCCACCTCTCTTACCTATTAGCGCCCACCTCGGTAATACCACCGCCCCCCAGGGGGCGGTACCGCCCACTTTGGGAACCACTGCTCTAGGGCAAAGTGAAGAGGACTAAAGTGTTTATATATACAATTTGTTGTTGGAAATCTATAATGCGATCGAAGATTACTGTATTTCGAAACGTGACGCCGTGTAGTCCACTAGAAATGTATCAATATTTAGAAAACGTTGCTGCCTCCATTGCAGTCCATCGTACAAGTTCATTCTCTGCGTCACTCTAAACTCAGGAACTTGAAAAGCCAATAGTTCTTCGGCTTGTAAAGAAATTTTCCCTGAGATCTTCGCTGTTCTGGGATGTTACTCAGCGTTGACTGGTAGTTAGTTACCGAAGTTTCGGAACAACCTATGTGGTCCCATCTTCAATGGTCAAGCAGTCCAAGAAGAATTTCCCTCTTTTATAAAATCCGAAGTTTCTTTACAATGTCCACAAAACTCCATTCTGTCCTGAACCAGCGGAATGCAGTCCGCATTCTTACGCTGCAGTTTACTGGATCTCGCCTAATGTTTTACTGTCACGTACTGTCTAATGCAGTCCGCATTCTTACGCTGCAGTTTACTGGACCTCGCCTAATGTTTTACTGTCACGTACTGTCTAATGCAGTCCGCATTCTTACGCTGCAGTTTACTGGACCTCGCCTAATGTTTTACTGTCACGTACTGTATAATGTGTCCGCATTCTTACGCTGCAGTTTACTGGATCTCGCCTAATGTTTTACTGTCACATACTGTCTAATGCAGTCCGCATTCTTACGCTGCAGTTTACTGGATCTCGCCTAATGTTTTACTGTCACATACTGTCTAATGCGTCCGCATTCTTACGCTGCAGTTTACTGGACCTCGCCTAATGTTTTACTGTCACGTACTGTCTAATGCAGTCCGCATTATTATGCTGCAGTTCACTAGACCTCGCTTCATGTTTTACTGTCACGTACTGTCTAATGCAGTCCGCATTCTTACGCTGCAGTTTACTGGACCTCGCCTAATGTTTTACTGTCACGCACTGTCTAATGCAGTCCGCATTCTTACGCTGCAGTTTACTGGACCTCGCCTAATGTTTTACTGTCACTTACTGTCTAATGCAGTCCGCATTATTATGCTGCAGTTCACTAGACCTCGCTTCATGTTTTACTGTCAAGTACTGTCTAATGCAGTCCGCATTCTTACGCTGCAGTTTACTGGACCTCGCCTAATGTTTTACTGTCACGCACTGTCTAATGCAGTCCGCATTCTTACGCTGCAGTTTACTGGACCTCGCCTAATGTTTTACTGTCACGTACTGTCTAATGCAGTCCGCATTATTATGCTGCAGTTCACTAGACCTCGCTTCATGTTTTACTGTCACGTACTGTCTAATGCAGTCCGCATTATTATGCTGCAGTTCACTAGACCTCGCTTCATGTTTTACTGTCACGTACTGTCTAATGCAGTCCGCATTCTTACGCTGCAGTTTACTGGACCTCGCCTAATGTTTTACTGTCACGCACTGTCTAATGCAGTCCGCATTCTTACGCTGCAGTTTACTGGACCTCGCCTAATGTTTTACTGTCACTTACTGTCTAATGCAGTCCGCATTATTATGCTGCAGTTCACTAGACCTCGCTTCATGTTTTACTGTCAAGTACTGTCTAATGAAGTCCGCATTCTTACGCTGCAGTTTACTGGACCTCGCCTAATGTTTTACTGTCACGTACTGTCTAATGCAGTCCGCATTCTTACGCTGCAGTTTACTGGACCTCGCCTAATGTTTTACTGTCACGTACTGTCTAATGCAGTCCGCATTATTATGCTACAGTTCACTAGACCTCGCTTCATGTTTTACTGTCACGTACTGTCTAATGCAGTCCGCATTCTTACGCTGCAGTTTACTGGACCTCGCCTAATGTTTTACTGTCACGTACTGTCTAATGCAGTCCGCATTCTTACGCTGCAGTTTACTGGACCTCGCCTAATGTTTTACTGTCACGTACTGTCTAATGCAGTCCGCATTCTTACGCTGTAGTTTACTAGACCTCGCCTAATGTTTTACTGTCACGTACTGTCTAATGCAGTCCGCATTCTTACGCTGCAGTTTACTGGACCTCGCCTAATGTTTTACTGTCACGCACTGTCTAATGCAGTCCGCATTCTTACGCTGCAGTTTACTGGACCTCGCCTAATGTTTTACTGTCACGTACTGTCTAATGCAGTCCGCATTCTTACGCTGCAGTTTACTGGACCTCGCCTAATATTTTACTGTCACGTACTGTCTAATGCAGTCCGCATTATTATGCTGCAGTTCACTAGACCTCGCTTCATGTTTTACTGTCACGTACTGTCTAATGCAGTCCGCATTATTATGCTGCAGTTCACTAGACCTCGCTTCATGTTTTACTGTCACGTACTGTCTAATGCAGTCCGCATTCTTACGCTGCAGTTTACTGGACCTCGCCTAATGTTTTACTGTCACGTACTGTCTAATGCAGTCCGCTTTCTTACGCCGCAGTTTACTGGACCTCGCCTAATGTTTTACTGTCACGCACTGTCTAATGCAGTCCGCATTCTTACGCTGCAGTTTACTGGACCTCGCTTCATGTTTTACTGTCACGTACTGTCTAATGCAGTCCGCATTCTTACGCTGCAGTTTACTGGACCTCGCCTAATGTTTTACTGTCACGTACTGTCTAATGCAGTCCGCATTCTTACGCTGCAGTTTACTGGACCTCGCCTAATGTTTTACTGTCACGTACTGTCTAATGCAGTCCGCATTATTATGCTGCAGTTCACTAGACCTCGCCTAATGTTTTACTGTCACGTACTGTCTAATGCAGTCCGCATTCTTACGCTGCAGTTTACTGGACCTCGCCTAATGTTTTACTGTCACGTACTGTCTAATGCAGTCCGCTTTCTTACGCCGCAGTTTACTGGACCTCGCCTAATGTTTTACTGTCACGCACTGTCTAATGCAGTCCGCATTCTTACGCTGCAGTTTACTGGACCTCGCTTCATGTTTTACTGTCACGTACTGTCTAATGCAGTCCGCATTCTTACGCTGCAGTTTACTGGACCTCGCCTAATGTTTTACTGTCACGTACTGTCTAATGCAGTCCGCATTCTTACGCTGCAGTTTACTGGACCTCGCCTAATGTTTTACTGTCACGTACTGTCTAATGCAGTCCGCATTCTTACGCTGCAGTTTACTGGACCTCGCTTCATGTTTTACTGTCACGTACTGTCTAATGCAGTCCGCATTCTTACGCTGCAGTTTACTGGACCTCGTTTCATGTTTTACTGTCACGTACTGTCTAATGCATTCCGCATTCTTACGCTGCAGTTTACTGGACCTCCTTTCATGTTTTACTGTCACGTACTGTCTAATTTTCTTGAAAAATGCTCAATCTTATAATTAAGTGATGCATGACGTAATACAGGCTTATATACTTCGGTGATTCAGCTCATGTTTATGCACTACGGCATAAGGCGCCCAAAATGTTGTTATTTAATTTAAGGCACATGGTGCATACGATTCCACGCAATTTAACCAGTTTCTAAATAATGCATAAGAAATTTAATAATAATAATAATAATAATAATAATCATTACTATAATTATAATAATAGTAATGGTCTCGAGTCTCTTACATAAAGAGACTTAGGTAAAATTTACCCTAGATCGTGCATTGGCACTTTACAGGGTGGTGCAAAAATGAAATACGACAGTGCTGATTATTATTATTATTATTATTATTATTATTTGAATAGAACGTCCTTTGCGAAAATAACTTAGTTACGTCTCTTCTGAGAGCTAATAACATTTTTATTGCATTTACACAAATAATCACAATGGAATAACCTGTAATATATTACGTTAAACTCAATAATGCGAGTAATAGAAGGAACACAGGACTGTGCCTGCATCACGAAGGAACTGATTATTTGTTGAAGTAACTAATCAAAATTGAAGGTGAAAGAACCTTACTAGAAAAAAAATTAAGTTTACAGTGAAGGCGTATTTTATTCTATTTACATATCAGATATGTCAATTCTGGCAAGATTCTCGTTTTTTGAGTTTCATTTCAATTGTTAACTTAATTCTTAATAAAGTGTGTTTGGGATGAATTCCAGACCTGGTACTGCTCCTAGCATAAGACGTATGTCATCTCTTTATATTATGCAGAATGTTATTTACCAAATTATTTTAAGTGAAAAATATTTACCACCATATTTTTTTCAAACATACGTACGGTAATTATAAATTTGTATTTAGATTTCAGATTATTATATTAAGCAACGTCAGGTTAGACTATATTAAAGCGAATTAAAATTACTTTGTCGTATTTGTATGTGTGGCGGACATTTTTTGTTAAATATGTAATTTAGTATTTTTGAATTAGTTCAATTTCCAGTTGTACGTGAACAATGACACAATTACGGAATTACGATTAGGAAGAATTATACAGCAAAGATAAAGTTATCCCTATACAGTTCTGGACAGGCCCTTAGGGCTCCAGGAGGTTGAGGTTCCCAGATTTTCTAGAAAATCGACACATTAAGGTGGTAAGGTTGTCAGCCTTACGCACCGGCCGCCTTTACACCCAAAATATACCCCTGCTACTCATTTTATTTAATTTGTTACGATTATTCCAAATGTAACATTATTGATGAATTGACAGAAATTTTATGTTTCATTACTGATGTATTTTTAATGTTATTTTGATTGTATATTTTCATTTTACATTCATTTTCTAATATCCTCTATTATTTTATTTTGTAAATAAGGACCAATTATAGTGGACGTGCTCATTGCCTTCACATATTCTAAAGTGTGAAAGGAAGAAAATTATTTAATTTTACCAAAGAGACGAATAAATCACAACCACAATGGTGATATTAATGTCTGATTTTCGTAATTTCTACAAGCATAGATTTTTATATATTTTTTTTTGGATCTATATGCTAGAGACGCGTTTGCTGGATTTACTCATTTCTCCTCCTACGTGTTCTTCGTTTAAACAGAATATAGGATGTCTAATGTGGATAGCTTCACGGAAATACGACATTGCTTTTACAGCATTCAGGATTTCTGGTAGACCAAAGTCTGGATAATTTAATTGAGACCAGTACATTTGTTTTGTTTTATGTTTGTTAATACGATGGCATGTTTTAAAGTTTTAACGCCATATAAGTAACGCTTTATATAAATATTACATAGAGTGTTCCAAAACTCCCTTTACCGTAATTATACTGACGTCCGAGGGAAACACTACTTTATTTACAGCCCAGGTGCGAATTGAATACTCGCACCAATGACACAACAGCTACTAGCACCAAGAAATAATTTAACCACAGTGTTGCCAACAGTTACCGATAAAATCTGAAAGCCATGAAAATAGTCACAGTTAGTTAGTTGGAGACAGCGACTTATAGGACACCCGGCATATGTTGTAGACAAGACAGAAGAGCTTTCAAGTTTAAAATCTCATTTTCATTGTAATATGGAAAGACGAAGCTGCTATAATGTTATAAACATTTCCACCAAATGTTTGTTGCAAGCATGTAAATTAAGTGAATGTTGCTGAAGATGTGCTTTTAAATGCTGAAAGGTATTTATCTTTTCTAGAACGAATTTAATAGTGAGCAAAGTGATGTTGATACCACAAATGAAAACGTTTTAATTGGTGCTAAGTTTGATGACCTTTGAAAGATGCCAGTCGGTCGGATAAACCTTTTTATTTTTTGTCAGAGCAACAAATGACCAAGGAAATGAATTATACATGCCAAGAGGTTACGTATAAATTAAGCCATAGTCAAGGAATTTAATGCTGAAAGCATTGACAGTTGCTATTCATGTTCGCTGAGGCGTGATCGTGCGAAGTCCTCGAAAACAATGTTGTCATCCTCGTCGGACACACAGCGGGAGTTCTCGTGCCGTGATCGTTCGATACTCCTAGACTTCTTGAGTGCCTGGGCCTTGTCATGCTCCGCTGTTCCTGAAACGAAATGCCGGTTGTTAACCCCTTATATAGTAAGCTGGCTTTATTAATGTGGTCAATATCTGTACAAAGCATAACTGTCTGTGGTACACACGATAGCTTATAGGCCTAGTCTGATGGAATTGTCAGAAGGGCCGTGCCATGGCTCAGGCGGTTAGTTGCCGGCCTGTCACCGCGGAGGCCCGGGTTCGATCCCGGGTCAGTCCATGTTAGATTTGTGGTGGACAAAGTGGCAATGGGACAGGTTTTTCTCCGAGTTGTCGGTTTTCCCCTGTCAATTTCATTCCACTGGTGCTCCATTAATTGTAAAACTTGGTAAAAAAACTGCTCATCTTCATCATAGAGTTGCACAAAAAGCCTTAAGGCTGCGGTGCGTCCGTAGCATCTGCTGCGGGGCCCTTCACCACGCAAAAAAAAAATTGTCAGAATATACAGAGACTTGAGGGGAGAGGAGATGGCAAAGACGAGGAAGAATGTAAAGTCAATATACAAGGAAGTTTAAAAAATAAGGTAAGAGGCACCGTAAATCGAAAACTTTAATCTTACTTCGATATGTGCTTAGGGATCCCATTTTTTTAAAAACCAAAACTGGGAAACCTAAGTCGACTCCAGTGCCATAATGCGGCTGGAAGGATTAAGCCAATGAAAAATCCAAAAGACCCCGCGACCTCCCGGCTTGTAGCGCAGTGTCTAAACCAACTGCGCCACCGCTTATCCCAATCTTAAGATTAAAAATGTAGCCGAACATTATTGAAGCAGTTCGGCTCTCCCTCCCCACTCCTCTATATATAGTAGGAAGAAGAAGGGACCAGGTGTCCCGGGCCAGTTGGCGTTCAGTAAAGGAAAGGAGTAGACGAATGGTATTGTGCTGACGTTTGTATTGTTATAATGGAGAAATAAAGTTAAACCATTGGACAGAACAGTCTCGTAATTTGGTGTATATCAAATTAAAAAGTAACCAGCAACGATCGGTTATAAAAATTTATATTTCAGTTACTCTTGTAATTCTATTCAATTTAGAGATGGTTATGAATATTGAAGTGATAATCAACGATAATATCAGTGTGAAGGAAGCCGAAGAGACTAAGGAGAACAATGAGAAATCTCATTCAGGATAACAAATTAAGGGAACGAGATTCGAATGGGGTACATATAGCATAAACGTTTTCGAGAAAGATGGCGATATCGTTTAATACTAAACTTGTAACATAACCAATCGCCTTGCCTTGTATGGTGCCTAGCAGAATGATGTCACTTGAAGATGGAAATGGAGACAGTTTTCGGGCCGGCGTGTGTGTTATTTATATAGCATACATATTGTATTCACGAAATGTGCGGGGTACAGCAACTGGAAGGGAACGTCTGTGACCAGTTACTTACAGGGTGCGGGGTACAGCAACTGCAAGGGAACGTCTGTGACCAGTTACTTACCGGGTGCGGGGTACAGCAACTGGAAGGGAACGTCTGTGACCAGTTACTTACCGGGTGCGGGGTACAGCAACTGGAAGGGAACGTCTGTGACCAGTTACTTACCGGGTGCGGGGTACAGCAACTGGAAGGGAACGTCTGTGACCAGTTACTTACCGGGTGCGGGGTACAGCAACTGGAAGGGAACGTCTGTGACCAGTTCCCCTCCTAGAGTGCCACAGATGAGCTTCACGCGCACAGAATAAGAGACGATGATGCCAAGAGCTTCGGCGGGGGATTTTGTCTCTGCCATCAGCGTGGATGAGGCAAGATTCACGTCGTCATCCTAACGGCAAAACGCCAGTGAGCGCTGGAGCGTTAGGAAATTTGAAGAGCACAACAGACACTCCAGATTACTTGCTTCATTAGCAAACGGTCACTGTACACAGCTGCAATCGCTACAGCGTGGTCGCTGCTAGTGTCGCCTCAGAAAGCCCAGGCTGCGTTTTAACTATTTCAAAATCATTTACCCTGCTTTAAGTATATTCATAATTTCAGTTACTGTAGACGTTTTTTTTTAAACGTGTAGGGAAGTCGTGGTGGCGCGTGCTCAGTCCTCTCCTCCCAACATTCGTCTTCGTTCCCGCGCCGTAGACTAGCAAGTAATCTGGTTTGTATCCTACAGCTAGTGCCTAGCTACCTGTGCGTTTCACTAAAATTAGTCCCAGCTTGTGGAACATACATCAGTAACTTTACACCGCAGTTTACACTGTACAGGTGACAGACATCAGTAACTTTACACCGCAGTTTACACTGTACAGGTGACAGACATCAGTAACTTTACACCGCAGTTTACACTGTACAGGTGACAGACATCAGTAACTTTACACCGCAGTTTACACTGTACAGGTGACAGACATCAGTAACTTTACACCGCAGTTTACACTGTACAGGTGACAGACATCAGTAACTTTACACCGCAGTTTACACTGTACAGGTGACCCTCGCAACTACGACCTAATTGAAATCTGTGGTCTTCTGGGTAATTACACGGCGTCGTGTAATTACCCAGAAGACCACAGATTTCATCAACATCGCGGCGTAAGCCTGAAATCAAGGTACGACATAATTGTTTGCTTGTCGACGGTGAAAAAACAAATCGTCTTGAGTTGAAACTTTATTTCGCACAAGCAGTGTTATATATAAACGGTGTGTTCTTCTCTGGAAACCCATTTCATAAATAAATACAAATTTATAGCCTAAGTAAATGAAAATAAAAATATAGTGTGTTCTGTTACAAATTTTGTGTTATTCATGCCATGTATCTTCTTAAAATTATTACATCAACCAACTCATGCACTGAATAAAATACATTCGTAAGCTATTATAAAGAAACCCTACATGTTTCAACACCGAGGTGCCATCATCAGGGGTCGTTCGATACAAAGGATTGTAGATGCAACACACCAGTATTTAAAATTTTAATCAATTCTGTAAAGGCGACGTAATAACTAAACGGTGTGCAAACAAACACTTAATACAAAAGCAAACCATAAAAAATACAATTGAAATTTCTTAAACATATGTCATAAAGTATTTCAAATATTTTGGTAGCATGATAACAAATGACGCAAGGTGTACACGTGACATTAAATACAGAATTGTCATGGCAAAAGCAGCATTCAACAAGAAGACTCTCTTCACCAGCAAATTGGACTTAAATTTAAGGAAGAAACTAGTAAAGTGCTACATTTGGAGCGTAGCTTTGTGTGGTGCTGAAACGTGGACACTTCGGAAAGTAGATCAGAAGTATCTGGAAAGTTTTGAAATGTGGTGCTGGAGAAGAATGGAGAAGATCAGTTGGAACGATCGTGTGAGAAATGAAGAAGTATTACATAGAGTTAAGGAGGAGAGGAATATCGTACATACAATAAAAAGAAGAAAGGCTAACTGGATTGGTCACATCTTGCGTAGAAACTGCCTTCTGAAACACGTGATTGAAGAAAAGTTAGAGGGAAGGATATAAATGACGGGAAGACGAGGGAGAAGACGCACGCAGCTACTAGATGACCTTAAGGAAAAGAGAAGATACTGGAAATTGAAAGAGGAAGCACTAGATCGCACTTTGTGGAGAACTCGCTTTGGAAGAGGCTACGGACCTGTCGTAAGACAGACTGCAGAATGAATGTCGTAAAAATTCCATTAACCAAAATCTCTCATTTCAGTATATCAAGATAAAGGAATATACTGAAGAAATTCCGATGGAGAGGGCGTTGTGTCATATCAGTTAACAACATTTATTTTATAATAAAAGCAGGGGGTGGGCTAGATTGGGGGAAATTGTTGAGACGTGGGGAGAATCGGTTGAACCTGGGGGGGGGGGGGGGCTCAGTTTAAAATGTTTTTTTTAAGGCTTCTCTGCATGTTTCGTCATATATACATGCTTTAATCGTTAATAATATTGAGTTATTTTTACTACTAGGAATATCTCACACGAGGGACGCTACAAGTCCAGCCGTCGTAAGTCGGGTATCTGCTGAAACTGTAGTCTTGGCAAATGTTGCGGAACAGATAACGTTTAAATCTAAAAACTTTTTTCACAAACATTAATTTTGAAACGCTTGTTTCTCTCTGAGAGGATATTTTTCTGTAACAATTATGGCCATTTTGAGTGTTTTTAGATTTTTCTTATTGAAAAATGAAATGTTGCGTGATCTCAGGCTTGTGCTGCGGTGTAAATGGGATCTTCTGTCTTCTGGAATGTTACGAAGCGTAGATAAGCTGTTAATTTACCGACGTTTCCAGGGTCAAGGACCCTTGAATATGGGACTGATAGGTTGTAAAAGAAGCCTCTGGTATAGATTACAAATCCTCCGTTGAACTCTCTTGGGTTGTGGCGATGGTATGTGACTCACATAATCTTTTTCTTTTTGGACTTTATCCATCGTTTAATTTTTGAAGCACGACGTTTCGGAAGCCAGCTCTGCTTCCGTCTTCAGGCAAGGAAAGCGCCTAACATGGTGGGCCCCTTACTAGAGCTATTGTCAGCCAGTTGCCTGAAGACGGAAGAAAAATCGTCTTCCGGAAAATATTGCTTCATTAAAAAATTAGAAAATGGACAAATTCCAGAAAAAAAAAGATTACGTCTGTGAGGCACTCCGTTCGCTCAGTCCGTATGCTAGTCACCACACCGTTTGGCCTCCCCGACCAAAAACTGACACGTCTTCCTGAAATATTTTTACTAAAATTGTTGTCTGTTTTTATATTCCCAAGGTATATTAAAGCCGTAGACGTAACTGTGTAGCCCTCGACATTTGATCAACATTTACACTGCCTCCTCGATTAAGAAATATGGCATCGCCTGTGTGTGAGACCTGGCCATTCACATTCCGGTTAGAAGCATGTAGCTCTTAAAAGTATACATAATCCGTGCAATAAGCACATTTACTTGTATTTATTCCCATTAATTGCACTTCAGCCGATCCCAGTGGCCGCACGGTCTAAGGCGTGGGTCTTCGGCCGCTCGCTTTCTAGGATCGTGGGTTCGAATCCCACCGGGGGCATGGATGTTTGTGTTGTGTTTGTTGTAAGGACGGTAGTATGGAACGTAAAGTGGCATGAAGGACGAAAGGATTTAAACAGTACAAAAATGGATCAAAGGGGAAAAACCCCGGACAGGCAAAAAAACGGGGTGTGGCTGTGTCGGGGACACGGCCGTGTGTTTAACGTGAATACGTGTACGTTAACGGGTAATATTTTGTTTAAGCGTATTATATGTATGTCATAATCATTGCTTAACAGTAAGAAGTCCTTCGTATCTGCATGTTTTATTGATGATGGCAACATGTTCCTTTAGTCGGGTTCAGGAAACAATTGAAGTAAACAAATCATTAGTGTGTTATAATGTTATTAATGACAGGTCTGTGATACGAAAAGTACGATACAAATGGCATGCAGGATACATCGAGATTACTAAGCAGCGTTAAGTGTTTTCCCGTTGGTTGCTTCAAGGAGCGCAGAAACCATAGACGGTCACACACGTTACACTTATGTCCGAATGGATTGTTGACAAACGTTGTAGTGAAACGTGCACTAGCTGCTGCCGAATGTGTCGTCATAATCGGCGATCGCACACAACCGATGTCTATACAGCCCGGCGTTGATACACAAGCGATTACATCATCGACTTGCATAGGCCCGGCCGCCCCAGCGTCAGATGTACCTGCGCAGTCGTTGATCCGCTCGGACGCCCTGATTGTTTTACGTTCCCGGCACCGCCTCACTGTATGATATGGTGTTTTATGGGTATCACTGGATAGCTGTTGAGAAGCGTTTTCCAACCGTATACGATGTATATATTTCGAATTGGCTTTTTGACGAGTATAGGCCTACATTGTATTAATTTTTTTAAATTTTTAACTTTAACACCATATACATTCACCATAAGTATTCCACACTCATGTTTTGTGTACGCAATAGATAAATATTGAGGAGAGCTGTAAATTGAAACTGAAACGAGCGTCGTAGCTTCTCCGAGTCAAAATGTATACTAAACCGAAAGTATGTGACGCGACGAAACGACCTGAAAATGGCGGCGCCTCCCCCTCCGCCGCGCGCGAGGCGTCACAGTCCCCACTCAACGTTATGAATTCTTTGATCCTTTAACTATCGAGTGGTGTAATTACATTTTGGATGTAGATGATAGATTTGTAGCTGCAATGCCAAACTGTATCCCCCAATTTTGTTATCATCAGTTTTCTGAATTGGCTCCCACTACGGAAGCAAATTTAAAGACGTATTCACGTCAAAAAAAAATCCCGCTGGGGGCATGGATGTCTGTCTCTTGTGAGTGTTGTGTGTTGTCAGGTAGAGGTCTCTGCGACGGGCTGATCACTCGTCCAGAGGAGTCCTACCGAGTGTGATATGTCTAAAAAGTGTGTGATCGTGAAGCCTCGAAAAATGAGGAGGCCTAGGTCCCCAAGGGGCTGTCGAGCCATTGAAAAAAAAATTACACTTAAGGTGGAAACTATACGTACATATTACTTCACAATAAAATCTGCTACGTGTTTCGGCCGTCATGTATGTATCAATGGCAGTACAGATTGGTGTATCGTCAAGGGCACACTATTTCTCAACACACGTACTGAGATCCATTTAGGATCGAAGACGATCATACATACAAAGACGTTTCGGTGCAAAAAATAAGAACAAATAGTACAATACTGGACAACGAAAAGCAGATACAAACAAGACATGTATAACTCTGAACCTAATTTTAGCCTCCATCTAGGTACAATATTAATTTATGTTCTAATGACTTAATATTTTAACTATTTATAAGGCACATTTGACATTGATTTTTATCTACAAGTAAGAATTTCTTCAATTTATTTTACGCCAACTAATGCACACGTTAAACCAGTTTTTTGTAGTTTTTATTGTAAAATGTACCCCCACACGTGTTTCGATCCTCGGATCATCGTCAGGGCTTTTTTTAGCCTGACGATGATCCGAGGATCGAAACACGTATAGGGGTACATTTTACAATAAAAACTACAAAAAAGTGGTTTTACGTGTGCATTAGTTGGCGTAAAATAAATTGAATTAGTATTGAGTTGAATATAAAATTTAAGAACTTCTTCGTTTCAAAAAAAAAATCTCTCTGAAGATGGCTAATTATAGCCGAAACATGTAAGAGATTGTATGAAATAATTTATATATGCGTAGTTGCTGCCTTAATTGCAATATTTTACTCTGGCGCTACAGCCCAAATCCGGCTTAAGCTGCCTCATTTTTTACGTTTCTAGATCACACACACACACACAGTAGGACTCCTCTCAACGAGTGATCAGCTCGTCGCAGAGGCCGCTACCTACACAACACACAACAAACACAAACATGCCTTCGATCCCAGCAATCGAGCTACCGCAGACTTACGCGTTAGACCGCGCGACCACCGGAATCGGCTTAAGTGTAACTATTTGGAATAAATACAAGTTAGCATGTAGCTCTGTTGTCAGAATTTCATTTAACTCCAAACTTCTAAGCAACTACGAGCACCGTACTAGTGCAACAGTGCTTGCAAGTGGACACACACAATGGTCAACACGACCAGGAAACACGAAAATATCGGCCCATTTATCGAGCTGCACACTTTGAGCACTTTGTGCTGGTAAGATGGGCCAAGCAAATAGCGGCCTGACTTAACGAACATTACCTTGATGTATCCATCCAGAGCAATGCCATGCTTGTCTTTGTTGCTGGAAGCAAGGGGCACCAAGTAGTACACCTTGCTGAAGGAGATGCCGGGCGTGACAGGGCAGCCATCCCTGGACTCTACACCGGCAACACGTCGCGTGTACTGGGTGTTCACCATCGTTACAGTACAGTGCTGGTGTATGTACACCTGCAACAGGCGAAGTGTTCCGTTACAGTACAGTGCTGGTGTATGTACACCTGCAACAGGCGAAGTGTTCCGTTACAGTACAGTGCTGGTGTATGTACACCTGCAACAGGCGAAGTGTTCCGTTACAGTACAGTGCTGGTGTATGTACACCTGCAACAGGCGAAGTGTTCCGTTACAGTACAGTGCTGGTGTATGTACACCTGCAACAGGCGAAGTGTTCCGTTACAGTACAGTGCTGGTGTATGTACACCTGCAACAGGCGAAGTGTTCCGTTACAGTACAGTGCTGGTGTATGTACACCTGCAACAGGCGAAGTGTTCCGTTACAGTACAGTGCTGGTGTATGTACACCTGCAACAGGCGAAGTGTTCCGTTACAGTACAGTGCTGGTGTATGTACACCTGCAACAGGCGAAGTGTTCCGTTACAGTACAGTGCTGGTGTATGTACACCTGCAACAGGCGAAGTGTTCCGTTACAGTACAGTGCTGGTGTATGTACACCTGCAACAGGCGAAGTGTTCCGTTACAGTACAGTGCTGGTGTATGTACACCTGCAACAGGCGAAGTGTTCCGTTACAGTACAGTGCTGGTGTATGTACACCTGCAACAGGCGAAGTGTTCCGTGGATAAAAGCAGTACACTGCACCACCTCCTGATGACGGAAACGGAAAAACATTTCGCGTTTTTTCTTGTGTGTGCGGCTTAGTTCTGTTATTATCTGTTATGTTCTGTATGGTTAGAATAAAATATCCAACAAACAACTATGGGAAAGAACAAAACAAAAACAATTAGCAACTGCATTATGAAGAGAAAGTGGGGCTGGATTGGCCATACTTGGAGGAAGCCACAAGGGGATATAGCCAGACAAACACTAGATTGGAACCCACCAGGAAACAGGAAAAGAGGACGCCCCAAAAACACCTGGAAACGTTCAACACTGAAAGACCTACAGCGCATCAACAGAATATGGACAGAAGCCAAATTTGAAGCCCAAAACAGAATCAGATAGAGGAAGAATATCAAGGCCCTATGCTGCACAGGGAGCGAAGATGATTAACTAACTCTGTCTGGTTAGAGCTATGCATAAATTTGAATTTAGGCCTTATTATAAGCCGAACACCTAACAAATGGCGACCACTGAAAAGTGGTAGTTGCAGTGCTAGACATTTATATTTTTGACACGAGATATGTATTTTCTCCACCAGATTAGCCCGGAAATACTGCCAATGCTGTCGACGTCAGAACTTTTCTCGTCAGTCGAGGATGATATTGCTGCCGTATTTGTTTGAACCATTGTGTTACCAGTGACCTGTATTCTGTGTACAAACGTTACCCTGTTTCACGTATTCTTACCTTGATGCTTCGCACTGACTTGCGGGAACCATTTGTGACGACGACGTGGGCTGCCATTCTCTCGCCATGATAGTATATTTCTTTGTCGAGGGTGACCTCGAGAGTCAGCTGGCCCTGTGAGAAAGTGAAGCCTTTGCTGACGAGGGAAGTAGGCACACGCTCACTGCGGGTCGGTGGCGCTATCTGCAGCTGCAAAACAAACCGACAGATGTTTTAGGGCAGTGGTATTCAACCTGGGGTACGCGTACATCCGGGGGTACGCGAAGACATCTTAGAGGGTACGTAAAATTAAAAATATATATATATATATATTATTTCATGATAAACACTGAATAATCAGGGCCAGATTTAGGGTTAGCCACAAGAGACCGGACGTAAGGACATGCGATTTGGGAGCGCCATTTTTTTTCTCTCTCTCTCTCCTTTATGCGATTCTTATCTGGGCGGCTAGTTTCATTTTATTCCACACAGTGCATATAATATATTTGTTATTTAATAGCTTCATTCTCCTTTTTTTCATTTAAAACTTATTATTTAATACATTATTTTGGATGTAATTTATTTAACTTACTTTAGATGTAGATTATAGACTGTGTATAACTTGAATTGTGCACCAACAGCTTTGGGGGTACAAAGTTGAAGGGAAATTATATGTGGGGGTACGCGAACAAAAAAAGGTTGAATACCGCTGTTTTAGGGGACGCAGTAACGTGCTAGCTGAGCTTCTTAACACCGTACGTCGCTGCAGTCGGCACGACGTGGTCGCTGCTAGGTTCACCTCGGACCGACAAGACAGCGTTATACCTTTTTCAAAGACATTCTGTTGGTTCTACAGTAGTTCCTCGGTAACCCGGATTCTGGTAATCCGGATCTCCGGGTGGTCCGGATAATTGTGGGTCAAATATAGCCCGGTACTTCCCATTGAAGTTATTATTACAGTACGTTATTATTATTATTATTATTATTATACACTGTTAGATACAGTATTTCCGTTTATATAATTTAAAGCTTTTATAGCCATTGAATTTAATAAAATTTTCTCGGGCTAGCAGCGGCGTCAGGTGGTTGAATGACACTGGCGGACATCTGAGTCAGTCAGTTCCCTGATGATGACAGAGGTGGTCCTCGAAACGTCTGTTTACTCTCCATTTAACCAGCAGACGCGGCTGTTAGCCCGAGAAAATTTTATTGTACTGTATTTCAGTTTAGTTCTACTTTAGCACTAAGTGACGATTTTTTGTTTGTTACCTATACCACGGAGTTCCTCTCGGTAGTCCGGATTCGCGGGTAATCAGGACCCTGTCTCCCCACATATAGTCCGGGTGATCGAGGGTATTACAGTACAGTCCGTTTAGTTTTTTTAGTTTACTTCCTGTCGCTCCTTGCGGAGCATAGGGCCTCCTTTGAGAGGTTTCTTGGTCTGTAAGTGTGCATTCTGTAGTGAGTGACCAGTCCACTGACTGCACAAGTTATACTCATCCTGATATGACTGCCAGAGCTATCTAGAAGTCAATCAGGAGACTTGGGAGCTGCTGAATTTTGCTTACGAAACATCTCTATTCATGCCCGTAAGGTTCTTTTACATGCCGTAAATCTACGACATGGGACCGACGGCTTTACTTCCCCTCCGAAGGAAGTTGTGCTACGGATTTTTATCACCCTTAAAAATCCATCTCCCTCGGCCGGGATTGAACCCGCGAACTTTGGGTCCTGTGACGAACACGCTAACCACTAGTCCACCGAGGGTGCTTTCTACTATTTAGCCTCTTAATCTTCCCGTTAACTAGCAAGTAATGTGGACACTAGCATTGACCAGACTGACGGCTCTCCTGTTTATGCTATCTCTGTAAGGACTGGAAAAATCGAGGCAACCCGCAAGTATTATTGGTCTGAGGTTGCAAGCTTCTGACACCGTAGAGTGTGGTAGGTGCGTACCCGTTTTTGGGAGAAACACAATTCTGTGATTAGCAGAGCGGTGGATAGAGGCAAAAAGTTTCTCCGAAACGATGGTAGCCCACTGTCTTTGTTGCCTCCAACTTCAGGGTAAAAGTGCTGTGAATTTAATGTGGTGTGTATTCTTCTCCGAAATGCTTTGTAACTATAATGAAAGCATAAACGGATATCCTGTCCTTCTGTCCGTCCGTTTTTATTTGTATTTCATCTCAGAAATTACTGAATAGATTTCGATTAAATGCGGTGGCCTTCGCCTGCAATCTTATGGCTCCTGTTTGGTTGGGAAGCTTGCTTACAACCTGGAGGGAGTAAATATGCCTGTAGCACGATCGTCTCTCTTTCTAAAAATACGAATATATATGTTATTAACCTAGTACATGATTTTTATTGAATTTAATGACCCTTTTTTCATGAGCTTCCAAATGTTTTATGACATTTAAATCATTGACTACTGATAACTCTGTGGTTTGATACCTTAGAGAGTTTCACATTATAATACTAATATTATGTGAAGAAGAGTGATTTTCTTTTCGGTTAGTAGTTGGCAACAGAAACATCTTCGGTCTGTAACTTATTGTAACGGACTAAACACGATATCGCTCTAGTAACGCCTGGGGTTAAGTCCAAGTAGAGCGACTGAAAGTGGTTCTTTGCACAGTGTCATAAGATTGCGATCGGACTCTGCTGAGACTCTACACTGTACGTGGTTATGCGGGTTTGTTTTTAGTTTGTATCGGTCCATATAAGCCGTTCACATGCAGTTCAGATCGGATTCCATTGTTACTCATAAAAAAAATCACTGTGCAAAAAAATGCATCACAGGAAGTTCTGTAATATTTGCAGTTGTGTTATGAAAATGTTTTGGATAAGGCGAATGTTTAGCGAAAGGCAAGGAAGGAGGCTCGGGGTCACACTTTTTAATTTTTAACCCTCAGTCTAAAATTTTGGAAATTAATGACGTGGATTATCTGAAAATTCTGTGTTCAAAACACTATCGACGGATTGTCTTAAAAAAGAGATGCATGAGAGAGTTGTACAGGTACAGAGATGAAGAGAGGGACGTAATAATTATTGTGAAATTGGTGACGTGGAAAAGGAAAGTGAGAAATACTGCCTCGGCGAGAGTGAAAGTAGCGGTGGACAAATGAGTAAGAGAAAAAAATTCTGAGAAAAAGAAGAACCGTTTTCTTAACGTGGGTGTAATAGTAAGTACTTTACTGCTGCTTGATACTCGTCTAGTGCTGCTGTCAGACAGAGTAGGTGTAATAGTAAGTACTTTACTGCTGCTTGATACTCGTCTAGTGCTGCTATCAGACAGAGTAGGTGTAATAGTAAGTACTTTACTGCTGCTTGATACTCGTCTAGTGCTGCTATCAGACAGAGTAGGTGTAATAGTAAGTACTTTACTGCTGCTTGATACTCGTCTAGTGCTGCTATCAGACAGAGTAGGTGTAATAGTAAGTACTTTACTGCTGCTTGATACTCGTCTAGTGCTGCTATCAGACAGAGTAGGTGTAATAGTAAGTACTTTACTGCTGCTTGATACTCGTCTAGTGCTGCTATCAGACAGAGTAGGTGTAATAGTAAGTACTTTACTGCTGCTTGATACTCGTCTAGTGCTGCTATCAGACAGAGTAGGTGTAATAGTAAGTACTTTACTGCTGCTTGATACTCGTCTAGTGCTGCTATCAGACAGAGTAGGTGTAATAGTAAGTACTTTACTGCTGCTTGATACTCGTCTAGTGCTGCTATCAGACAGAGTAGGTGTAATAGTAAGTACTTTACTGCTGCTTGATACTCGTCTAGTGCTGCTATCAGACAGAGTAGGTGTAATAGTAAGTACTTTACTGCTGCTTGATACTCGTCTAGTGCTGCTATCAGACAGAGTAGGTGTAATAGTAAGTACTTTACTGCTGCTTGATACTCGTCTAGTGCTGCTATCAGACAGAGTAGGTGTAATAGTAAGTACTTTACTGCTGCTTGATACTCGTCTAGTGCTGCTATCAGACAGAGTAGGTGTAATAGTAAGTACTTTACTGCTGCTTGATACTCGTCTAGTGCTGCTATCAGACAGAGTAGGTGTAATAGTAAGTACTTTACTGCTGCTTGATACTCGTCTAGTGCTGCTATCAGACAGAGTAGGTGTAATAGTAAGTACTTTACTGCTGCTTGATACTCGTCTAGTGCTGCTATCAGACAGAGTAGGTGTAATAGTAAGTACTTTACTGCTGCTTGATACTCGTCTAGTGCTGCTATCAGACAGAGTAGGTGTAATAGTAAGTACTTTACTGCTGCTTGATACTCGTCTAGTGCTGCTATCAGACAGAGTAGGTGTAATAGTAAGTACTTTACTGCTGCTTGATACTCGTCTAGTGCTGCTATCAGACAGAGTAGGTGTAATAGTAAGTACTTTACTGCTGCTTGATACTCGTCTAGTGCTGCTATCAGACAGAGTAGGTGTAATAGTAAGTACTTTACTGCTGCTTGATACTCGTCTAGTGCTGCTATCAGACAGAGTAGGTGTAATAGTAAGTACTTTACTGCTGCTTGATACTCGTCTAGTGCTGCTATCAGACAGAGTAGGTGTAATAGTAAGTACTTTACTGCTGCTTGATACTCGTCTAGTGCTGCTATCAGACAGAGTAGGTGTAATAGTAAGTACTTTACTGCTGCTTGATACTCGTCTAGTGCTGCTATCAGACAGAGTAGGTGTAATAGTAAGTACTTTACTGCTGCTTGATACTCGTCTAGTGCTGCTATCAGACAGAGTAGGTGTAATAGTAAGTACTTTACTGCTGCTTGATACTCGTCTAGTGCTGCTGTCAGACAGAGTAGGTGTAATAGTAAGTACTTTACTGCTGCTTGATACTCGTCTAGTGCTGCTATCAGACAGAGTAGGTGTAATAGTAAGTACTTTACTGCTGCTTGATACTCGTCTAGTGCTGCTATCAGACAGAGTAGGCAAACTTCCGGAACAAAAATCGTGTTTGGCGCTGAAAATGGACAGCTTTTAGTAAGATTACTCTCTTCTGTGATCAGGACCGGCCCGAGACACGTTGACCCCCCGCGCAGGTTACAAATTCAGTGCCCCACGGAGCCTAATCATTTTGCGCCTCTTAAAACCGATGTTCTTGAAATCTTTTTCGTCTAGGACGTGGCTGGCGAATATATTTGAGGGCGCGTGTCCAAATTGTGGATAATTTTGGAGAAATTCTTTGCCGCTTAGAAATCTCAGTTTACTAGCACCACATTTCCGATCACTCCACTGACATCTTGGGGGACACGCGGTGGCGAAGTTGGTGGAGGCACTGCCGGAAGGTCGCGGGTTCGATTCCCGATGGTGTCATTGGAATTTTTCATTGACATAATCCTTTAGGCCGCACTGTGGCCCTGGGGTCGACTCAGCCTCTAACATAAATGAGTGTATAGGGCTGACAACCTTACCACCTTCGTATGCAGATTGTCTAGAAATCTGAGAGCCTCAACCTTCTGGAACCCTCAGGGTCTGCTTAGGCCTGCTTTACCTTACCACTGACATCTTAGCGCCCCTTATACGTTCGCGTCTCGGGCAGCTGCGTGGCTGGACTTCCCTTTACTCTGGTATTCTTTGAATACGAATTTTAATGGGTATTTTAAGTCGGTATGGACTTTTTGGGGAAAGAAATAAATTCTTGATTGTGCCGCAAATCGATTCCCGGATCGTCAATTTCATAACCCTTTCGCTATACGCTGTCCTGTCTGCGTCGTAGGATGATTAGGGAATAATAAATTGGGGAAAATGTGGAAGGAAGACGTCGTGACGCATTTAAAGATAAGACCTCGCCATGCTCGTGAAGGCTATGAGGTAAGACTCGGCTGGTAGCTGATGTCCGACACAAGATATATAATGCTGAAGGTCACAAATACGAGACACAAAGGCTAGGCGCACACTTGCGATTTATTGCCGCCGCGACTGAAAAGTCGCAATCGCCGAAAAGTATTGCGGTCCGCACACGGCGACCAAAATATCGCTAGTATATTTCAGTAATGGTATGGATTTCATCGAAAGTACTTGTGTGATTGCCTTATTACTCCGTATGAAATCCAAAAAAAGACGCAAACGAAAACATTGGGTGCACCCACTTATAAGTCAAATTTTTTGTCATACAGAGCAGGACGTTTTTCCAATTCAAAAATCAATTTCTCCGTGTCCAAAACAATGTGTGATGGTGAATCATCAACAGCAGATTCGTTATCAGACATAATTCAATATCAATAACAAATAATTCAAATACAATAATTTTCAATGATAGATTTCTCTCCAAGGATTGAACTGCGACTGAACAGCAGCAGAAGCAAGTGTGCGCAGGTTCATTCCTGTCTATGTAACCCATTTTAATTCGCGACAGTCGCGTCGCTAGTAAAATACGGCTGGTTGCATCTTTTTAATCGCTGCTTTTATTTAGTCGCATGTGCGCGCATTCCTACTGAAAACAGTGTGTTCTATTTGTGCGACCAAATAATCGCGCGACAGAAAATCGCAAGTGTGCGCCTAGCCAAACACTGACACTACACAGTAACTGCAAGTCACACCTTTTTTATGGTTAGAGCAACAGAAGACCGCTTGTGACTCTGCTCTTCTGGGTTTTCGGCGACGTAGGTCTTCACGGTGTACATGACGCCGAGGGGTTTGTCGACCTCTTCATCCCCGGATTGCAGCGTCACGGAGCTGGGCGCATTGGGAGGGAAATTGAAGGTAAAGGGGTATGCGTTGGGGCCCACTTTCTTCATCAACCGCACCTGGTAAACCGCCAAAAATGTACAGTCAATTAAAGAAATAAATAATTATATTTATAGGATAACTTTAGGATAAATTTTTTGGACCGATATGTCGCTCCGGAGACTTACTTCTGTGTAGCGTGAACTTGCTAGATATTTGTAAGAGCGAAACTTATTTTGAGCAGACCGTGTAGAGAAGAATGAAGCATACCTACCTTTCAAGCCCAGTGGACTTTTCCGTGAGTTTTACGGTTGTTGTAACAGTTGACCCTTTAAATCGCAGTGGTTACTTTATGTACCACTAGTTTTAACACTCAAACACGCTACATATTGCCCACAAAGTATTTATATATGTTTTATGTGGATCTCAGAACAAACATCGATTTCTTCACTACACAGTATTAACTACCTGGGTTATGTAACAGAGACTGAGTGTTTTCTGCGCGGTACGATCTGAATCTTTGAATTGGGTTCAGTTTAATTTTCATCTCTAATACGCAGGACACGTGGAGAATAACTAAACAGCTGACAAATAACACAATTACTATTCTTCCTTTAAAACTAAACAATAAACTTGCGATTACCGGGCAATAGAAAGTAAATTCATTTGCCGAGACGTTGCAACATATCGTTACAACAAACGCAGGTGTAAATCCCACATCGTCTAAAGCCACGGAGGAGACTGTTCCTAAATTTTTGAGCCAATTTTTCACACTGTCGGTTAGAAGAACAAATCATCATGAAACAGGACGGCTCATACGACACCTTAAAGTTCGCAAAGCTGCGGGACCCTATGACATCCAAGATATTGTTCTAAAACACCATCCTTTATCCGCCCTTAAATTCAAAGCCACAATTTTTTTTATCTGTAACGGGTAATGAATAAAAGTGAGCTAACAGGCCACAGATGTTTCCGTTTGCTTGAAGGTAACCATATATACTTACTGAGGGGGGACCCAAAAATAACCGGAATTACTCGTATTTTGTGAAAATGGTTTATTAGGTGTAATACTATTACAACTCTAGTCTTCTTCAAAGTACTACAAATGGGCCACCTTGGGTCAAGGGCGCATGGGGCGTGGAGGTATATCAGGGTGTAGGGGTGACGGTGGAGGTCGGCTCCACCGGTTCCCCTACACCCGTACCTCCACGCCTCCAAGCAGGACCGACACTTTGTGAAATTAATCCGTTCTGCGGACCCTATCCCACCTCGGGTCAAGGGCGCATGGGGCGTGGAGGTATTTCAGGGTGTAGGGATGACGATGGAGGTCTGGCTCCACCGGTTCCCGTACACCCGTACCTCCACGCCTCCAAGTAGGCCGGACCCTAGGTGTGGATACTTTGAAGTACGATACTACAAAACTTCACTCACATTCTTTGTTCTTTATTATCAGCCATCATAAAAATCGCCGAACTGCCTAGCAGGCACTTACAAAAAAGCCACAACAACAATACCAGTCAACCTAGATTGACGCCACGCGGCAGACTGCTAGAGTATTGTGTTAAATCGCAACACCTAGCGGCGCATCGCGCAAATACTTCTAGTTCGCGCGCCACATTTACATTCCGGTTATTTTTGGGTCCCCCCTCGTATATGGTTATATATTTGTACATATTTACCAGCCTGCACGGCATCATATATAAGAAGACAGTTGTCTTCGCAGTCAACACGGGGCGTACGTAAAATATCAATTCTTAATTTGTTTAACGTTGTCATGTTCACAATTTTTTTTTTCCAATGGCTCGACAGCCCCTTGGGGGCCTAGGCCGCCTCATTTTTCGAGGCTTCACGATCACACACTTTTTAGACACGCTACACTCAGTAGGACTCCTCTAGACAAGTGATCAGCCCGTCGCAGAGACCTCTCTACCTGACAACACACAACACTCACAAGAGAAAGACATCCATGCCCCCAGCGGGATTCGAATCCGCAATTCCAGTAAGCGAGCCCGTAGACCGACGCCTTAGACCGCGCGGCCACTCACACTTCATTGCTTTGTAAATGTTATCTGCCTAAAGCTGTATGTCTTATTGCTAGGCTGCACAAGGTATGCAAATCAAACGCTCACGGCACCTGCAAGGCTGTTAGCTCCTTTGCCTTTTCTTCGCTTGGCACAATCTGTTGGTGTGCCAGTACCAGTTCTTTGCTGAACTTCAAGCCCATCACCTCGTCCTCTTCACGGCCATAACGATACATAGTGGTCACTTGTCCATATACCTTCCTACCCTTGAGATAGTCATTGTCGACGACCACGACACCATCAATGGAGTCAGTATGGTCCCCGTCGTCTAGGAAGTCTCTCTTACCGAGGTACACCGTGACGTTTCCTGTAGAAGGAAACGAAAGTCGGAGTCGTATGTGTAGTACTGTAGACCCTCGAATGAACGGACTAACAGGTGGAGTGGGTGGTCCGATAATGCCGATTGTCCGGAACTTCCGAATTATGTATGTATGTATGTATGTTTTTTGTTCTATGGCTCCACAGCCCTATATGGGCCTGGGCCTCCTCGTTTCGTCGACGCTTCACGATCACTCTCAGACACACCACAGTCGGTAAGACTCCTCTGGACGAGGGACCAGCTCGACGCAGAGACCTCTACCTGACAACACACAACACTCACAACAGACAGACATCCATGCCCCCGGTGGGATTCGAACCCACGATCCTAGTAAGCGAGCGGCCTTAGACCGCACGGCCACTGGGATCGGCGTATGTATGTATGTGTGTATGTATGTATATGTATGTATGTATGTGTGTATATATATAGCCTAAAAAGTCGCCAAACAGTAATACAGTATTGTATATACGTATAACACTAATGCATATACGTAATGCTGCACGCAAGTATTGGAATTTAATAAATTTCAGATAAATGTAATAAATACACGAACCGCGTTATCAAAAGAGCAACACACTGCTACCTACAAGCGAGTGTCAGCAAAGAGTGAGCGCGCGTCCGTTTGCGCCACGTAGCGGCCGCTTCGCTAATTAACAGTCAAGACCGCTAATTTAACATATTCCCATTGCTGACGAAAGTTTCGTAACCAATAGATTTCGTCCGTTATTTCCGAGATCCGTACATAAGACGTCCGTTAATTGGAGGGTCTACAGTATATTCAGTTTCATTGTCAATAGATTACAGCTCCGAGACTCGCGAATATTTAGACCGACAAAAGTGCCACGAAAATTGAAATCCACTTCGAATGTAGAATGCTTGCTTAAGGCCACTCAACCCGTACCTCGCTGGCAAAATGTTGCCAGCGATACAGCGTTATTTTGCCAGCGGAAACATTCGAAAGGAGAAAAAATATCTTTGCCCTTCCCTTGGCAAGGCCGAAATAGAACGGTGAAGCAATTTTGAAAACTAATGAGCTGTTTATTTGTGGAGACATGCATTGCGTTACTACTTTATTGTGTAAAAGTTTGCTAAAAATAGCGACACTTTAGCCGAGGTTGTGAATTCAGTTTCTTATCATCATGCCTGCTATTGTCAGTATACAGCGTGTTTCATAAGTCCATCCGGGATTTAGAGGCTTGGCCGTGCAGTAGCAAACCCACATATAAGAGATAAAAGCATGCCAACGGATACAGGAAATGTAAAAGTTTTTTTTGTGACAGATGCAATGGCGTAGTTACCTGTTTCTCCGCTAGGAGGCAGGAACCGGAGCTTCGGCTAAGAATTATGGATGCATTTGCTACCATCGACGTTCATATGTTGGAACGTGTGTGGCAAGAGCTAGAGTACAGGATTGACGTCTGTCGAGTCACCAAAGGGGGACATATTGAACATTTGTAAGGTAGGTTCAAAACTTGGATATGTACTCTTTTCACTGACATGCCCTCATCCCCCGTGTGTGATTTGGCTCCTGAGCTACAGACCTCCGAAATCCCGGAGGGATTTATGAAACACCCTTTATTTTTATTACACATGATGTATAAAAAAATACACAGGTAAATTGTACATTTAGGCCTAATTGCACGTGTCAGATTACTTATTCATTTATCATTCTGTGAATTGGAATTTCATGTTGCAGAAATGCAGAACAAATTTTGCTGAAGTTGTCCGCACCATATAAAAAGGTTAAACAGGCGTGGCTTACTTTGTTTCAAGAACTTAAGAAATATAATACTAAAAATAAATTAACCTCATAGAGCACAAAGGACATAAATGTTTATTTTTAATAAATGAAAACACAGTTTTAAAGCATACAATATATTATATATTTGAAGGACTTCATTCTCTGCAGAACGAAAACTATCATCCTCACTTAACGAAAGACAGAAACTGACTGAGCTAAGACTGATCTGCGCAAAAGCAGGACAGTGGCGCAAAGCAACTCGCCAGCCAGCTATATCATCCCGATTCGTCGGAACCAGTCACACATTCTCGAAACAATGTTATTAAAATCGGTGATCACGAAAGGCCAATTTCCCGAACATGGAAGTTCACAAATTTTGAGATACTAATGTACTTGATAGTAACGATTATACTCGGTTATAGGAAATAAGTGTGTCAGGTGAACAAAAACTAATTCCAATAACTACGATACCAACTTCATATGCATTCAACTTACCATTCGGTGTTGTTTTTTTGAACACTTTAATTGCAATCACGCAAATGACAAAGAATAGCGGAAACATTCGTGTTGGCTGTTGGATTGTCAACAACTTTTGAAACGATGTCGTACTGTTTGTGGGATGTTAAATTTTGAACAAAGTCACTAAGCCTTTTTGATTAACAGAACTTGAATTCGGTTAATATGGAGGTTAGTAAAGGGGGAAGTGACTTCTCAACACAGTAATAGTACCGGTGTCTGAGTGAGGGCAACCTTTATACCTGGACTTTGTGGGGCTTCGTCAGTAATGAGATCATCGTCTTAGTGGGCAAATTAGATTGAAGCGAAAGATGGTGCAAAGTAACTGCAAGCATCTACGCAAAAAAGGATTAATCAAAATCGGAAACTAGAGGATGAGAACTGTAAGGTAACCTTCCTGTCATTCATCTACACTCATAAGTAAAGATTAGGAAACTGCGCCTAATTTTTGGGATAAAGGATGTGTAGTGGAGGGTTTTTGGTGTACAAGTTGGCTGTTATTTAAAACTAAATTTACTCAATATAAGAATTAGAAAGGATTTTTTTTTTAAAACACATTAATTTGTGTAGTCTCATTAACGTTACACTGCATTTAACACTTACATATTTTGCTCCAGGAATGGAAATGTGGGACATGGCGGAAGGATATTCTTGTAAAAGTATTATTTAAAAAAAAAATTGCACGAAAAAAATTGGTTACCTGATCTTCGTTTAAAAAAGTACCTTTTATTATGTCTAATTACATACCACATTTAAAATGTATATTATGTTCGTTTCCTCTAGTAATGTAAATTTATTTGAGAAAAATGGTGGCTAATTTGTTCTAAATCATCATCATTAGTTGTACATTCTTCATTTTTCGGGGCGGGTTAGTAAAATGATAAAGTTTAGTCGCAACTGGTCAAGTAATCATGAACGGTATAAAATTATGGGGGACTTAATGTGATTATTAAAACACTTCCTCGTGTTAATTTTGACTGGGAATGCTTTAAACGTCATGCACTCTGACGTCAGTGAAAGAAGTTTACAGCAAGGTTGGTAGTCATGTGGTCGAAACGTTAGGTAATCGATTGTAAACTTTTTGATGAATCGTTTTAGGGCTGACATTTGAAGTCGTATATGCACGAAGTGAACATGTGATAACAAAAGTCATCGTAAGTACTGTGTACACGTAGAAAGTTAAAACAAGTAAGCCGTGATAATGGTATGAATGTGTAATAATACTGGTGAGTATTGAAGGGAGGTGCATTATAACGTAGGAATATAAGAAGTGCTAAGTTGTATGTTGACATGATGCCCTTCGGCTGTCATTAAATTCAGGTTTTGTCAACAAAGCAAACACGTAGGAGATAAGTTAAGAATGTGTATAATACGCAAATAATGAACTAAGGAGTAGGTCCGAACAAGGTTTTTATTACAAATTTTAGTTGCCTTGTTTGAGTGATATTTAGAATTGAGGCCAGTTCTTGTATGGCTGCATGTAGTCTTCTATGGCTGCATGCAGTTCCAGTGTAGAATTTTTATTATATTAACTTTGTAAGAGTTACTTTCTTATGTCCTTAATCGATGTTGAACATTTTAGTGACTAGTATCACACCACAAGTGGTAGCAATGCTGCGGGTGTATAGATTAGTGTCTTTTTTAGTCTTAGTAATCATAAATATAATATGAATTTATATGTATCCAATTTGGAGGGTTAGGTTAAGTAAAACGATTTGAATAATTCGTCCTTACTCGTAAGATTAATTTACATAATTTTCCTACATTGGCCGTAATTATCTGCTTGAAGGACTTGTTGGTAGGTGTAAGTCCATGGGGATAAGTTGCGTTGTATTGAATTGGCATTTTTGGTACCGAAAATGAATGTTTGTTTTGTTGAAACTGAGATCCAGAGATGCATGGTTAGAAAATAGTGCTACTGGGGATATGAATTGTCTGCCATTTTATTATAAAATGGTGGGAGAAATTTGAATTTATGTTTGATTCATTATTTTGTCATGCATATTATTTACAGAATTTCCTTCAAGTCTTTATCATGGTTGGCTCTGTTCAAAGGAGCCATGAATTTTGTATAAAAGTACTGTAATTGTCAGTATGAATATTCACAAAAGGTTGGTTAATTTGTTCTTGAGTGTATTTATGGGACATGTTTCAGTAAGGAACTTGTTTTTGCCTTTGCTTAGAAGGTTCAGCCATTAACAGTGCAGATAGAAAACTTCAGGGACTGAAGTTTAAGTTCGATTAATGGAAGTTTTTTAATCAGAGGTAGACATTAACATTCGTATCTTACATCACAAGGACTTGCATTTTATCCATCTGGTTCAACCCTAAATGTCTTTGACCATTGTAGTGAAATTGTGTGACTTAAATGGGAATATTGCACTAAAATTAGATAATAAATTACGGTACTTGTTTTACTAGGCTTTGCCGTGAAACAATGCCAACATTCCTCACACCAAACCGTCATGGCTACTCAGTACGTTTCTCTCCATTCCAGCCAGAAAGGATTGCTTGTGCAACATCTCAGTATTTTGGACTTGCTGGTAAATATTGAAACTTTAACATAAAAGAACAGTGCTTGCTTTTCACTCCATATTCTGTCATTTTGTATGTGTTGAGTGCCATAGCAAATAGTTATGGATACGCCAAGAAGTTGGCAGAGCTGCTTTCTATTCTGACCTTATGTGTATCAGTTACAAGGTGGTAGCAGGATAGGGTGGAGTTGGCAGCTGACATGCATAGGTGCAAAAGACGGTTGTGATAAATGGCACTGGATGGTGTGTGACAGTTGTTAGTATTGCACTAAAAGTAAAGGAAAAGTTGTGCTTAATTAAGTATCACACCGTGAATACATATAGGGGAGTGGAGGTGTACCTCTACATACTCTTAACTTTAGCACTAGATGAATGCAGGTGGTCAGCTTCATGCCCTGGCTGCTCTAAGTCACTGTTTTAGTGTGTGTGTGTGTGAAGATTGTGTAAATTGTGAATTTGGCATTAAAGTGGGTTACAGTCTGCTATTAAGGTAAGGTATTTTTGGGGGTTTATTTTTATGGAGGGGGGGGGGGGGAAGGTGCATGTGTGCAGAAATGATATTATTAATAGATTGATGCCCAAAAATTTTCCATTGAAATGTTGACAGGTTTTATACTATTTCACACGGTTCTTAATATATCTAGCTAACATCATTGGTTTCTTCACAGAGCATTTTGCATAGACATCACCAGTATTCTGATTTTTCATGAGTCATGGTTTGCATATTTAAGGTTACTTAATATTAGGTTTTTATTCACCATATTTAAAGAAGGTGCTCGAAATTGTTTCCTTGGGCTGGCAGACATCAAACCTAACAGACATGTTCATTATGTGTTGAATTTCTTCTGGTGAAATTGAAGGCTCTATATCCTGAATGCTTTTCCTTTTCTGATAGTCTTCAGTGTGAGGATTGTTACTGTACACCTGATTGTTTAGCATGTCCACAGTAAAAACCACATGGTTCAGATCTGGTGAACATGGAGGCCACAATTCACTGCTTATTCTGTCAACAGAAATACTCTAAACAATGTGTAGAATTAAATGAAACAAATTAAACCAACTGATGCACAAATTGAGCCACCTTTATTGTAGCGTCCTTATTATGCCCCTACATATGTTTCGGACCTTGGTCCATCATCAGGGGGTCTTGTCCATAGAAGCTACTACCTCAATTATAGTTTTTATAAGACATATATCACTCTTATATCACTATTGTGGTAAAATTGTTTTGATTGTAACAGATTAAAACCCTATTATACAAAACTTAACGTTGTATCTACCGTGCATTTTCAAATGAGATGTGTTCAAAAATCACCAACTAATGCACATAAACTTTTCAATAGTTTATTCTTAAAATACCCCTATACGTATTTCGGTGGTTTAAACCACCATCTTCAGGGGGTCGTGGAGATTAAAATGCATAGACTTATTGTTATTACATATATGAATGTAACCATATATGTAATAACTATAAGTCTATGCATTTTAATCTCCACGACCCCCTGAAGATGGTGGTTTAAACCACCGAAATACGTTATAGGGGTATTTTAAGAATAAACTATTGAAAAGTTTATGTGCATTAGTTGGTGATTTTTGAACACATCCCAATTATGCAAGTTAAAAGGTATTATTAAAAACTATAATTGAGGTAGTAGCTTCTATGGACAAGACCCCCTGATGATGGACCAAGGTCCGAAACATATGTAGGGGCGTAATAAGGACGCTACAATAAAGGTGGCTCAATTTGTGCATCAGTTGGTTTAATTTGTTTCATTTGATTCGTGAAGATGCACGGTGATAATAATGTGAAATGTGTAGAATTGTTTCCTATGTGAACTGTATCACTGTGTAGCTAAAAAAAAGGGGATTGAGTCTCTCATAGTTGGGCAGGTGATCAAAAAATGGTGTCAGAATGTGTTTAACGTATTAGTGTGTATGTATTGTTTAAAAAAAGCCCAGTAATCATAGTTGCACTCATAGCACATCACACACCAAACTTAGTGTCATGTAATGAAACTTCATGAATTAGCATGGGATTTTCTGCAGGCCAGTACCTGTTATTCCAGAGTTCTCATATCCAGATAACAACAAGCTTTGTTGCTAAAGAGACTAAGTGCAGGGTTTATTTCTTACATGTGAATTTATCACAACACTTCTTGCAGGATTGGTATTTAGCATATACACCATGCAGAAACACACGATGTTGCAATGTCATTTCCATTGCAACCATTCGTGGCTGTAGACATGTAACAACCTCTCTGTGACACATCAGGTGTAGGCATGTCGGTGAGTCATCCAAGTTCCGTGTGATAAGGCAGCTGACAAGAAGTGACCAGTGATATGGGCCAGATAAATTAAGGACTCTGTAGTAAGCTAATAGCAAATTGTGCTCATACAAAGATCCATTTTAAAATTGTCCTACCGTCTGAACCTTGATAGTCCAGGTGGTTGCTTACCTTGAAATTTTGCAACCAAGCCTTTATGTATACATGGGTAGGTATATGATGTAAGAAGATGTAGACAACTTTGATTTAGTCCAAGGGGTACTATATGGAAGCAGTTTGCTTCTCTACGCATTTTATTCTCACTGAAATGTTTTATTTTGCAGGGGGTGGCACTCTGTTTTTGCTAGATGTGGTCCCAGATAATGGATTGGTGGAAGTTGCATGTACACAGTGGTCTGACGGTCTCTTTGATGTGGTATGGAGTGAAACTGATGCCAATATCATAGTTAGTGCCAGTGGTGATGGTGGACTTCAGCTCTGGAACATGAGTTGCCCTCAGGTAGTAGACAGTAGAGTAGGGTAGAGTACATTAGGGCAGGCACCGCAGTGACCCTTGCACCCTGACCATTTCTGATCTTTTGTGTAACCCTTTGCTTAAGCATTCAGCAGCTCCGCATTTTGAACACAGTGCAGTATCTTGCTGACGGAGATGTTGGCAAAGTCAGCTGGTTGCAAGAAATAATGGCCCAGGTGCCTAAACCTTAATATCGCCAGTGCCTCACAGTCACAAAGAACACGTGAGGCCGTTTCAGAGGCCTCTTTGCATCTATCACACCTGGGACTGTCTACCAGCCCCAGTTTAAATAGATGTCCTTTTAAATTACGGTGTCCTGTTAGCAGTCCCGTCATTAATGTTAGCTGGTTTCTATTCAAGTTGAGTAATTCCCCAGCTCTTTTAGCAGAGAATGTTTTAAGAAAACCCTTAGCTTGTCTTTGTCCACAAATGGACTGCCAGTACCCCTCGTGTTTCCTGCTCATCCAGACCCTGATCATCCCCTGGCAGCCTTTGCAGGTATGCCAAGGGCAGTCTCAGGTACGATAAGTGGAAGTGACGAGCCTTGCCTGGCTAATTGATCAGGTTTTTCATTTCCATTTTGTGTCCAGTCTACATGAAGACAAAAATAGAACTAATTTCTGAAACACTGTAGTTTTTACATGGAAAGCTAGCTGAGATCTCAAGTTCAAAATAACAGCCTGACATGAAGGCCAAATTATGAAGGGATTCAGTGTTTTGCAGGATTATTTTTTTGTAAAAAAGAGAACATTGTTGCTACAAAGTATTTAATATTGAAGATGACTTTATACTGATTTTTATATGCTGTGAACATTTTAAATTTCTGATACTTTGATGAACACATTGTTCATTGTTATCGACACAGATGCTGTTTTATACGTATAAAAACTTATGTTTTTTGTCATTATAGCATTTTTATGTTAAATTAAAGAAATGGTGAATAGAAAACATACCAAAAATAAATTATCGCAATGAACTAAGTTGATCCTGTAATGTATGACATTGTTTTTCCACTTCAGAAGTTTGTACAATCATCTTGAATCTGGTTGACAGTTGGTGTTCAAATGTCTTAATAGCACAGACCTCACACTGACCTTTAATAATTGCTTGGGTCAGGTTTTCATAAATTGTTACTTCTTACTACATGGTGCAAGCTCTGATCAAGCAATAATTTCTCAATGTTCACTTGTACAGATCAAGGCCTGCAGTATGTGAGTTGAGATTTTCATTAAAAATTACCTCTTCTGATGAGACATGTAATACTGGACAGGAAACTGTATAGCTGACCGCGTTATACAAGGTTACGTACTGAAAGCATGACGTGTGTGGCCTCATACTGCAACTCAAACATTCAGTAGAATTAAAATTAAATAAATAGACCAACTAATGCACTATTTAACTACTTTAATGTAGTGTCCTTCTTAAATCACCCTACACGTGTTTCGGACCTAGGTCCATCTTCGGGGGTCTCAGTATTATTAGAGTGTATTAGAGTAGTATTATATAGAGTGCTGTAAGATCGTTGAAACATGTGCTTGTTTTAGTAGTTTTTAATAGGCGAGACCCCGAAGATGGACCTAGGTCCGAAACACGTGTAGGATGATTTAAGAAGGACACTACATTAAAGTAGTTAAATACTGCATTGGTTGGTTTGTTTATTTAATTTTAATTCATAGAAATGCACTGTGATAACAACGTGAAATTCGGTTGAATTGTTTGGTCAGAAGGTCATTAACAACCCCCCATACCCAAATTACTGATATGGAAATGACTGTACAGAAGTGATTAAACACCAAACACTGCATTTTACATGACTGGCATCAAAAAACTTGTCTCATGCTATAATTAGTTTGAATCTGTTAGATTTTCTGGAAAATAGGTAATGAGTGTTTGTTTAAGTGCTTGTAATAAACCAAGTTTCTTTAAAAACAGCTGGTAAATTTAGTTTTGATTTTATGTGAGGGTTTTCTTCAATATTATCAGCTTCCACCCCAGACATTTCGAGAACACAAGAAGGAGGTGTATTCCGTTGACTGGAGCCAGACTCGGCAGGAGCAGTTTGTGTTGTCAGCATCTTGGGACCGAAGTGTTAAATTGGTGAGGCAGGCAACTCAGTTGATAAGTTTGAGTTTTAGATATTTATGCATTAACATTTAAATGTATTGAAACTCCGAGCATGTTTGAACACTAAATTGAAGAAAATCTTAAATGGAGGAATCTTGTTTTGTTGCATCGTTTGTGTGTTTGCAGTATGTAGTTTGAAAAATCAAGTACTGGCACAGTACATGAAATAAATATGAACACAAACCAGTTTGTTTCTCTCTCATATATGTTTCGGCCATATAGGGCAATCATCATGGAGACTGTATAATTATTAGAGGAGATTATTCAACTTACAAACCAACTACACCCACCAAGTGTGCCGACTGTTACAAGTGGGAGAATAATTTTAACACGTTTTTGCATGGATTTGAAGTAGAAAGGTGGGTTCTTATGAACTCAGCAATGAACCTTTAGGATTTTTAAAAGACAGATACTGTCTGACAAGTGAAAAGCTGTTAGGCACTGTGCTTCTTGAAGTTAATTTCATACGAAATATTTGCAGATTCATGTAAAAGGAATATCTTTTGCTTCGATACTCATAGTTGGTAAGCTTGAAAGGAAGAGATTATTTTGGAGACCTAGTTGTGGATGGGAGAATAATGGTAAAATGGATCTTAAAGACCTTGTCTTTTTATTTATGACATCCTGTTTTCTCAGTCACAGATATACAAATACAACAAACGTTTCTGTTGGCACAGCTATGACCTTTGTTACCATCAACTCTCACTCCGTGTTTCAGCTATAAACAGTCATCATCAGACAAGTCTCTTCAACACTTGCAAGTTCCGTACCATTCCCATGTGATGAAAGGACTTGTCTGAGGATGGCTATTTGTAGTTGAAATAAAGGTAAACAAAGAATGGCTGCCTCTTCCTGCTTGACCTATGTCACAGGTCTCAGGGTATGGATTCTCTCAGGCTTCTCGTGGGCAGTCTGGATGATTGACAGGATTGACTGGACTGTCTAGGGATCCAAACCATTGAGGTCCAGACCACCAAGGGATTAGTGTATATGTATTTTACCACATACAGAAAAATTACTGTTTAATGTCCAATGACTTTGCTGTTGGATGTTGACAATCAAATACAGAGTGTATCTGTTTTGGTCTCAGCTTGGCAGCTGTCATGCCAGCCGTACTGCATATAAAGTCAGCCTACTCTGGGAATTCAGAGTCTCTTTTTCTTCTACAATTCAACCTAACCTTATTTCATGGAGCAACGTTGCACTGCTGACCTCCAGCTTCTGAGCAGGTCTTGCACCTACTGAAAATATTTCTCGATATATGACGGAGCTCTTATTTTGAAATATTGGCGGTTTTTCTTTGAATATTGTCTTTCAGCTCTTGCAAAGAATTTAGATTGTCTATACTGTATCTTGCCGTGTCCCACACACACATAATAGTCACACAGATTTAAATATGGAAACGTAGGAGGCCACAATCCATGCATTATCAGCCATTTTCCAAATGCCTCTTCTAGGGAAGCCATTGTAAAGTTAGCTGTATGGATTATTTTCTTCTTATGTTAATTCATTGAAGAATGGTACCAGAATTAACCCAAGATAGTGGTAAAAATTTATTATTTCTTTGGAAAAACATGGGAACTATGATTTTGTGTGCACTCACAGCACACTAAAATCTGACTGTGTATCAGCCATGTGAATATTCTGTACCGTGAATTTAGATGTTTCAGTGCAGCTGTAATAGAGTTATAATGATCAAAAATTCTATTTATAATTCCTGCAGTTTTCTATGAAATATGTGTCTAAAGTTCTGGAAAGCTGGTGAAGTCTTGTCACATTCTGTGTCAGTCATGTGCAGCAATACTGTGATACTTTACAATGTGACACATTTTGGTATGGCTGAACCATTGGGTGAGCACATGAAGTTACTTTTTGAAGTGCATTTGAATTAAAACGTTATGCATGATTAGGAAAGTACTAAATGGAAATTAATAAATGCACCATGGTGCTCAGATATTTACTTTTTATCATGTTTTTACAGTGGGATCCAAACCGGCCTAACTCCTTGGTCACATTTCTAGGCCACACTCAACTTGTATACAATGCAATGTGGTCTCCACATGTCCCATCATGCTTTGCCTCAGTATCAGGTAAATATGATTTTTATGGTTGGTATGTGTGCAGTGTGTATGCAAGGAAAGGATTCATAATGGCTCAAGGAACATGTCATTGAGCAAGTTATCTATCATATTAATGGATTTGTTGTGTGGTGTGTGAGTGAATCGTGTGAGTGAAATAACTTTACTTTTTGTTGCTATGGTTACCATGTTTCCACAAACAGATGGCAGCACTCCGAGGAATTAATGCTTTGTGTCCATGGTTACAGGATTTCCATTGTTATGGCAGAGCATAGTGTGTGTTGTGTAAGAATTTGAAAGGCGCATTTAAAGTACTTGCATTTGAAAAGTGATGATGGTGAGGCATAATGCATCTCAAGATAAAGGTTACCATATACAGCTGAGTCCGGTTTAAAACGACATCGGTTTTTATGTCACCTCGTTTATAGCATCAGATACTCTGTGGTACCAATTAATTCCTCCTGTTAACCACAACACTCCTTTATAACGACACAAAATATTCAGACCCTTTCATGTCATAACCGAGTCTGACTGTATTTAATGAAACTCTTGTTGGTGATTGAATATCACAGTTGTTTTGATGTTATATAATCGAACACTTATGAAAAATGTTGTAATGAAAGAGTTATTGAACAACTAAACTTAAATATGATTTTTTGTTTTATTATTTCTGGTTATTGGTTACTGTTATTGACATTTAAACTATTGATATGTACAAAGCATTCCAAATTTCGTCATATAAAATACTGAAAATCATCGTGAATAAACGAATGCTTGATGAAACGTGGGCTGGATTAGCGTGAGAGTATAGTAGTATGTTACTTCTGTTATCTGAAGGGCACATTTCTAGTACAGTAGAAACAGCACACTTGTATTCACGGGGTGTCCATATGATCTGAGGGTCTCACAGTAGTGAGCGTTAAGATCACGGTCTTGTGGGATGTGTTGCTGTGAGGCTTGATGGGTAGGTACAGGTACCAGTGTTTTGGAGGAACCTGGTACCTTTGGCTTGAAAGATGGATGTTGAAGCTGGCTGCAGGGCCTGTGAAGAAGTTGGTATGGATGTGCCAAATTGCACGTTGTCACATCCAAGGATACTGTGATCTTAACACTTTCACTGCCGGGTATTTAAATCCCCATGGGTGTTAAATTTCCAGGGATTTTTTGAATGTTAAACAACTAGTGTGTCGTCTTATAAATTATAAAATATAATTATATATAAAATTATATATAAAATGCATATATTTTTTCTAGTTGTCAGCTAAGGATTAATAAATATGTAAAATATGTTTCATGAAAGAACTTATTGTGTGCGTGGCCTATTTAAGGCAAAAGAGCAGAGTAAATTTTAGATTGACCAAAGTCGACGCTGGCAAATTAAAACGTAAATACCGTATATTCTCGAATCTAATGCGCACCCTTTTTACAGTTTTAGAGGGCTAAAAAATCAGATGCGTATTAGATTCGCGGTCTAGAGCTGGATTTTGGAAAAATGATTGAGCTGCTGTACGTGCCGTAAGAACAATACAATACAATAATCTATTATTTTATTATTTATTATTATAATTTATTATTCATCAGACTCGCCGTCATCACTCATAACTGAATCGTTATCCGTGCTCTCCACCCAGTCACTATCATCTTTATCTTCAACATTGTCCTCCCATACAATGTCATCTTCGGTTCCGTCCAAAGCATTGCTTATGCAACACTTCTTGAAAGATCTGACGATAATGCTCTCCGGGATGGCTTTCCATGCAGCCGACACCCACCGCGCCACTTCTGAAGGAGCTGCGTCACACCCGCTGATCGCTGCCTTGTGTTTCCGCCATAGTCGAACGTTGCTTTCATTAACTCCAAAAATTGCAGTGGCTTTGCGGTTTCCATTCTCCTCTGCGCACCGAATAACTTCACGTTTGAACTTCGCCGTATATGAGAGTCGTTTAGATTTCAGGTGTCCCTCTTCCATAACTACGGTACACGACAAATTGGAACAAGCACCTCCCACGTTTCAACAACTAAAGCTCAGCTGGCTTCAGACGAGATTGCGCACGTCTGTTGAGAAAGGCCCCGCCTCTATCCGTATGACTCATCGGCCACAGGCGTAGCGTCGGAATTTAACGCATTGGTAACATCCAATATTATTCAATCAGTCGCCCCGTGGGCAAGGGGTGGTTGAAGGAAAGGTGCGGATTAGAATCGCAAATTAACATTTTTCATTTAAGAAGTCTCCAAAAACTGGGTGCGTATTAGATTCGGTATGCGCATTAGATTCGAGAATATACGGTACTTAAATCGACCATGGTTGACTTTGGCAGTGAAAGTGTTAAGAGGCATCTGGTTTTCATTTTGGCCAGGGAACCAGTTATTTCTCAGTCTCACCATGTGAATGTTGGGAGTATCTTTTATAGTCATTATTTTATCTGAGAAGTAGCAGTTGCCACTTCCTGTTGGCTCAATTATCATATTAATGTAGTTCATTCATCTGACTGCCCACACACAACGGCAGAATAGTGACAGATAGTGGTTGTCAGATAAATGAGGGAAGTTTGAAGAAGCCTGTTATCATAATCTTTGTGAGCCTGAATTCAACTCAATTATACACACATTCTGTTGTTTTACCTGTTTAGTATGGTATTGTGTATGAGAATACCCAAGCAGAACTGACTGTGTTCCATCTACTGTAATAATAATAATAATAATAATATATTATTATATATTATATTATTACATAATATATTTTATATTATGTAATAATAAATATAATATAATGATTTATTATTATTATTAATTTAATTTAATTATTATTGTTGTCGTCGCCATCATCATAATCGTCATTGAGGTTTTTGGGTGTGATGCCATGTAGTGTGGTAGAAGTTTACTAACACTTTTGAGGAACGTAAGTAAATGTTCACCAGATGATACATTTTTGTGTCCCATACTGCACAGCTTCATTAAATGGTGTTTTTTTTTTCAATCCCTCGCAATAGAATGCACTGTGTTTGGAGGTTTGATCAGGTCATTGCATAGGTTAACTGGTAATTTCTCTTCACAAAGTCTTGAGTAAAATTTGTGAAAATTTCCCAGCAGACATATAACCTTGCAAGTGCACCCTCATGTTGGTTGTGAGTATTAAGTTTTGTACAGACTTCCGACCACTGTAGTGATAATAGGGCCCTTGATTCTGGCAGGTCAGTAACACGTGCTCTGCCATCTTCTGCACTCTTGTGGGAAATGCATGAACAACTAAGCAATTGACAAGTGAACGAACCTAGGAACCACACTCATTTTTACAGAGACAGAGTGGTTTGATGCTGTTTGTTGTTTTAAATGAGTGCTCTTTCTTGTAGGTGATGGAACTCTGAAGGTTTGGAACACTCACATGCCTCAGCATCCGTCTATGTCACTCCGAGCTCATGATGCTGAAGTGCTGAGCTGTGATTGGTGCAAATATGACCAAAATATTCTTGCTACGGGAGGCTCAGACGGACTCATTCGTGGCTGGGACCTACGTAACATGACCAATCCTGTGTTTGAACAGAAGGTTGGTGTCATTCTTGTTTAATGTACATCTTGTATTCTTTAAGACTGATGTCTTTGTTGTGGACTGGACAACTGGACAACTGTGGTCCACTTACCAGTGGGTGTAGAGAGATCTTTCTATGCGCCTAGACCCATCCAGTGTCTGGTTAAGTGGGCACCAGGAGCTCCTTTGCACTGGGTGGTAAGGCAGCCGAGGCATGTAGCTGTACTCACACTCCTCCCTACTTCACCAGGCTGTTGAGCTTCATTAATTAAATGCAAGGACAAGTTTCCTTTTTATGTAATCCTTATGAATGTTTTTTGGCCATTTGCTATGGTATTTAAATGCATTTTATTCTCACAGTAATTACATAATGAAGAGCTTTGTGGTTTATATTTTTGACCTAATATTGGCAGTGTGATTAAATGGGTAGGACAGAAGCCATATTTGGGGGAGATGAGACATGCATATAAAATTTTAGGTGGAAAACCTGAAGGGAAGACCTAGACACAGATGGGATGATGATATTAAACTATGTGTTTGAAAAATGGTTTGTGATGGCTCAGGCTGGACTTACTGCAGAACAGGGAGTAGTAGCAGGCCTTCATGAACTTGGCAATGGACCTTTGGTTTCATTTCATAAGAAAAGGACTATCTGTTAGCATTTCAAGGAAGTCTTTGCAGCGTGGAGTTTAGTAGGTTAGTACAGGCACCCTGCAGATACATAAACTTTACCTTATGTGTTCTTTTCCATGAACCATTTTTGTTTAGTTTCAATGCTTAGATTTTTTTTTATTGACTATTTACTGTAGCTACAGTTATTCTTAAGGTCTTAAACACTATTACACTTCACCCAGTATTTCAGTAGGCAGTTGTAGGATTAACAATACACACACTGTACACATTCTGTGTTAATAAATAAAATTGTATATAACATCCGGTGGGTAGTGGGTCAAATTTTTATAGACTTAAAAGTCAAGTTGCATAAGTTTTACAGAACGACATGAGTTGGGGAGTGTCTGTATCCTGACACTAACAGACCATATAATTTTATGTTCTTTAAATTGTAATGCATTATGTCCAGTTTAAGAAATTATTTGGCTACTAAATACATTAAGATTTTCCATACATGTGTTGTATTAACAGAGTTTCTTATGGCTCTCCTGAGGTATGTTAGGCTTGTGTTTTGTAACCTTTGTGTGACTGAATGTCAGTGGGACTTAAAGTTTGGCTTCTAAGTGTTCTGGAGGTGTTGTTACATCATCTTGCCTTACATGCACTTTCCATTCCCACCATTGATTTAAAGTAGGGCATGACAAATTTTCTTTGAATCTAGGAGCCAGCTCAGAAATTTAGAAGACAAACTTTTTTTTTACTTCTGTGTATGTTACGATGGCTAACAACCTTAAACCTTTCAGTACTGCAGATGTTAGTGATTTTTTTTTGACAATATGCAGTGGATATGTGACACCATCTCCCCGTTCCAATCCTGCTCGCTTTATCTTTTGATCAATCTTCCATGCAAGTCATGGAAGATTGATCAAAGGAACTGTAAGGGTCTTTTCCATGCAAGTCATGGAAAAGACCCTTACAGTTCCTTCCACACATTTTCACATTACAGTAAACCGATTTTGTTAGTTAGACTGTTTGTTGGTGGCAGTAAGCGTGCTGTTGGTGGCAGTAAGCGTGCTGTTGGTGGCAGTAAGCGTGCTGTTTAGTAATTAAGTCCTTGTTGAACCAAGATTTACAAACAGTACACAAAATACATTAATTTGCAACATGTTTTTCTGAAGTTTTAGGCACCACAGTACATTATGTAGCTGCCATGGCAACCTGACACCTGACATTTGTCACCCCCAGCTTTAAAGAGTGTTAAAAGTTATTGTCCCTGTGGGAGCGAGATTTTCAGGATCCGTCCAGACCAGCCCTGGGGCCTACCCAGCCTCCTGTACAATGGGTACCAGGTCATTCCGGGGGTAAAGCGGCCGGGGCGTGGCGTTGACCACCCACCCCCATCTAGCCCCAAGGTTAAAGAAAGAGTAGAGCTGTACCTCTACTCTCTTGTGAATGCGGTAATGAACCTTCGGGTTCCATAAAACGCAGGGAATTTCTTGACTAGCTGACGACCTGCTAGCTTCTCAAGAAGGACTCTGCTCCATGGAGTTAGTTAGTTAGTTAGTTAGTTATACCTCTACTCCCCCTCTGGGCCGTCTTGGCCTGTTCTAGGGTGAACTTTACCTTAAAAGTTAGTGCATTAATAATGTGTTTGGTGAATTGCAGGGCTGTGAGTATGCAGTGCGCAGAGTCCGTTTCTCTCCGCACAATCTCTCAGTTCTGGCATCTGTATCTTATGACTTCACAACAAGGTACGTATTCATATAGAATGTTACATTGTAGAACCAAAAACGACATGAGGAAGAAGTAATACCATTAGCATATGATTGCTGCATGGTCAGGTAGTAAATCATTCATCAAGTATGTCTGAGTGAGACAGTGTGGGGCCTGTGCTGTTGTGTTGGATGCAGTATAACAAATATTCATCTGAGATTCGAGCAATTTATGAGTAGTTTATATTTATCATTACCACATTTCTGGTCTTCATTCTGTATCGTACAGCTGCACTCAGGAAATGTATTCGTGCTGTCTCAGTTCTTGAAGACTCAGTTATTTTTGGATGTAATGCTATGTGTTGAGTGAGTAGTTCCTGACATTTTGATGTAACCCAGTGCCTTAAAAATGTCGAGAGCTTTACTGACACAACATCACGTTCCAGAAGACTTGAATCGTCATTGACTCTGCTGTCAGAATTTTAAATCCCATCCTCTTATTTCTCGCTTTTTTTATTAATACCTAACACTTAGCTCTGTAAAATGACCAAGCATGTACCCCCAACTTTGGTAAATTTTAGGTTAATGTAATTTCATATGAATTTGTTTCAATTTAATTTTTGTGGTGAAGACTTAAGAGATAATTAATTTATCTGTCTAGGACGAAGGAAAAAAGTTCTTAGATGAAAATTAATTGTATAATCCATTGAAGATGTAGCAGTCACTTTATGTGCCACCAGGTTTAACACTCAGAAATTCTACATACTGCCCACAGAATGCAATCATATGTTTGTATGGATCTCAGAACAAACAGCGATTATTTCCCTATATACAGCTTTAAGTGACTGGTTTGTATAACTGAGACAGAGAGACAGAGTTTATTACTGGGCCATATGGGCTGCTTCATTAAATATAATTCAGGTTCAGCTTTGTTTTTAAAGGGTTCAAGTTAATTTAAGTACATATTCTGAATGAAAGTTAAAGGTGGTCAAGAGGAGTAATCACAGTTTTGAGTTACATGTCTCTTTTCGGGACCACATCTGTTGCATAAGTTGATAATACCCGTGTCTGGAAAATACGAGTTCCATTATGTTGGTGTCACAGGAGTCTTTAGGAGAGCATCTGTTTACAGGATCTGGGACTTCAAGGCATCACCAGATCCTCTGGAGACAGTGAAGCACCATTCTGAGTTTGTATATGGACTGGATTTTAACAACCATGTAGCAGGTCAAATTGCAGACTGTGGCTGGGACTCACTGGTGCACGTGTTCTCACCGCGCTCTCTAATGTCCTTCTCATCTACATTAGTCCCTCCAGTCAAATGATGTCCCCTTCTGGCTGCTAATATTTGTGTTCCTGTGTGTATGACTGGGGTAAGTGATTTGGTTGAAGTCGGTGCTTGAAGTTTGAGCAATTTAATCACTTGTAATCCTTTCCTGTCCTCCAACACAAGACTTCTAACGTTGTCATTTATTCATACAGTTCCAGTGTCAAAAGCCTTTCACCTTTACATTTTTTGACAGCTTCTGTAGTACATATTTAGGAACAACATAATTGTCTTTTGATTGATTTTTACAAAATTTATTTGCAACTGGTAGGAGTTAGTTTGGAAATACAAATATAGGAAGAAGTTAACCTTTCTGAAGGTAGTAATTTGTAGTCTGTCATTTCTAGTTTGTCATTTTAAGTTTCGGTAGTGGAGTGCCTGTTATTCCTTTGACGGTCAGGTGGTCGTATTAATGTGTCGGGGGGGGGGGGGGGGGGGGTTCAGATCTGTCAGGTTAGGTATTGTCACAGTACTTGAAAAATCATGGGAGGTTTACTGAATGGATTTTTAGGCTTTTTTTACAAGGTCAGTAACGAATGTCTTATGTGGAGACCTCGTCTGCCTGTAACCTTGTATCTGTGACTGAGTTCTGTGTCAAATTTTCGTGAAATTTGGTATAGAAGCTCTCTAAAAAGAACTTGTCAAGCAAGCATGAATTTCATGAAAATGAGCTTAGTGACAGTTACACTTTACTTACAGGCATAAAAGAATTTCTACACACACTTTCCATATTTCTTGACTGACTGGGTGAAATTTAATATAGAATATCTGTACAAAATAATGCTGTTGAGGAAGCGTAGCGTGAGTGTTGTGAAAATTGGTGCAGTGAAAGCCATACGTTCTTTAAGAGCATACATGAAATTTTTACCATATTTTCTACATTTTTTTTACAATTTTCATGTAATTCAGTACAGAAGGTTCCCACAAAAATATACTGGTGGCTGTGAGTTCTATGAAAATCGGCTTAGTGAAATTCATCATCTACATAGGGGCGTAAGTGAATTTGTTTCGTACATTTCTCATTCATTACCTGATTTGGATGGCATATGGTATAAGGGATCAGCATATAATTCTCTTGATCATGTAAGGTGTGTGAAATTGGCACAGGAATGGTCATAATTTTCTAATGGCTGTCAATGAAATTATGTGTATGTGCATACCTTGAAACTGTATGACATTTTGACAGTAATAACAGCTTTGTAAATTCTCTGGATACACAATTTGCATTCTTGTTATTAATGTTCTTTCACTTTCATTATTAAAGAAAGTTCTCCAGTATTGTCAGCACAGTAATATTACATCCTTCGTTTGAAGTCAAGGGGCAAACATGTTTACAGAAATGCCATTCATCCTGTCAGAAATGCCATTCATCCTGTCAGAAATGTCATTCATCCTGTCAGAAATGCTACACCCATACACTCGCACATACCTAAGCTTCAGGACTGTCAGCCTATACCACTGATTCTTTTCCAGCAGTAGTTCTAAGGACAGACAAGAGATGGTAGCAGCGTTAGGCTTTTATCACTTGTCTGTCTAATGTCTAAGAGATGGGTGGGTAATTTTAGTGCTGCATGGACTTAATTGTGCTGTGACCTGTACAGAGTTCCTAGCCGAAACTTATATTTTGGTATCATGACGTCGAAAGTACTAAACTTTAAGGGTTCCTGCTTGAAACAGTGTAGCTGGCAGCATGATGTGGAAGTAATTGTTTGAAATCTTCCACTCTTTTCTTGGAATTTCTATTTTGTGTGGCCATGGCTGTAGCTGGATTAAATAGTATTTTGCTAGAGATGCAAGTGTTGCTGGGATATGACGCTGTGTCACTGGGCGAGTAGTTCCTGAAGTTTCGAAGAATTGCAGTCTCTTCATAGTCACAGCGCATCAATACAAGCGTTCTTCTTGGATTGCTTGACCCTACGCTTGAAGGCATTATGATCCTTCGAAGTGTGAGATGACATTCGCCCAGTGACACAGTGTCACATCCTAGAAGACTGTATCTTCAGTAACACAGTAACACTGCTGTGAGATCCTCAAATCTCACAGTATTTTGCCCGTCATCATATTATTCAATTAAATTCAATTTTATTCAATTTGAAAGGGTTTTGATGTTGGTATACTACACTGTGGTTTACCAAGATTTTGCATTTTGTCCATTATCTAGTTCTCTGCTTCAGATTAGCTTATTCTGATTGACCCAACTGAGTGGATTTGCCCCTACATTTTTACTTGAGGGTGGAAAATGCCCTTCAGTTGCACCACATATGCACTGTGGAGGTAAAATAAATCTGTAACATGAAATGTGGTACTATGGCATGTGGAAAAATTTCAGACTGTGGAAGCTTCTTGATTCTAACACATTCAGACTCGGGTATATGAATCTTGCACAAGTCATGTAGCCTAACTACATGGTAACTTCTGAGGTGAAATTCAATTTCTGGTACTTCAGCAACCTGTGTTGGTGGGAAACAGAAAACAATTACCTCTGTGGTATCCAGAATAAGGTATGCCTAACCATAACCCTGCCAATCCTGGGGGCAATGTGGTCTGAGGCGTACGTCTGCAAGCCACTTGATTTCTGGGATCATGGGTTTGAATCCTGCTGAGGGTATGGATATTTGTCCCTTGTGTGTTGTGTAGGTAGCGGCCTCTGTGACGAGCTGATCACTCGTTCAGACAAGTTCTACCATGTGTGTCTAATTGTGTGTGATCTAGAAACCTCATTAATGAGGCAGCCTAGGTCCAAATTGGGCTGTTGCGCCACAGAAGAAAGTGGTAACCCTACTGGTTTCATGTATCAATATGAAAAATTCAAAAGTGAACTGCATGATTAGGTAATGTTACAGTTATGTGCAGTGGGGCATGTTTACTTACATTGTGTCATTGCGTTTCCAGGCCTTAGGCCTCATTTTGTTCGCACATTCCCTTTGAAGTAGTTAAGTGCATTTCATTCCCTGTCAGCCTGTCATTTTATTCAAATTGTTTGCAGTTAAAGTAGATTTCGTTTAGAGATTTTTGGGATATTATGTGCCGTTTACCAGCAAGGCAATACAAGCACATATGCCTCAAGAGTATGTAAAACAAAGTTAGCTAGGCTTTAGCAAAATACTCAAGCAGATATGTAGGGGCAAGAAACACAAGGTGGGAATGTGTTAGTAATGGAAGTGTGTATTGGCCCATCACATTGAGGATGCTACAGCAATTCTGAAAATGCAGTGCTTCCCAGATACAGTACTTCTCCTACATATGAAAAGAATTTTTATATCCTGCCAAAATTTCCATAAGAATGATGTTAATTTTTCTGGAATGTAAAGTTCTGGTTTATAACATCTTCGTTCAATAGAAGTCAATTTTTAGGTGCGTTTGCAAAATTTCAAAAAGCAACTATTAGCTTCATCCTGTCTGTCTGTCTGTGTGCCTGTCCGCCTATCTGCATGGAACAACACAGCTCCCAAATGACAGAGTTTCATGAAATTTGATATTTGAGTATTTTTAGAAAATCTGTCGAGAAAATTCAAGTTCTATTAAAATCTGACAAGAATGACGTGTACTTTACATGAAGACCTACATACATTTATGGTAATATCTGGCTGAATTCTTCTTAGAATGAGAAATGTTTCAGGCAAAAGTTGTAGAGAAAATAATTTTTTTTCCGGTAATTGTGCTGTTTATGAGAAGAGTGGTAAAATATGGTATAGCCTGACAGACCACAGATAACAATGTAATGCAGTGCATGCTGGATAACTAAGACAACAGACACACACTCAGAACATGCAATACTTATTGCTTGTCCACGGCAACAGTGGTTAAGCGAATGCGCCTCTGTGTTCTGTTATACGTACATTGCCTGTCTGGTTAAGATTTTTATATAAAAGTTTCCCATGTACCATGCTGAAAAGGATGTACAACAGATGTTTATTTCTTGATGGTCGAACTGTACCATAGTCCACAGTTGACTGTGGATCACTTCACTGCTTCCATATGGCCCATTCACTTCATTTCTAGTTCCATGATTTTTGTTAGTCATTGTTCACTAACTGAAACGTGTGAGATCTTGCAGCAAGGTTTGAATTTTGAGTGTAGTTTTGAAGATTATATTGCAGTATATGATTAAGTGCGGTAATGAACATTGATCACTGTGAAATGAAAGTGGACACAAGTGAGGTAAGCGAAGAAAGAGCAACTGTCTGAACTATAAACGACTTTGGACTTTCGCTTTTTAATGGTTCTTTAAATTACTTGTGTTTTATGTCTTTTTCTTTAGCACTGAAGTATGTGTGTATCCAGGTTGCCCTGATAATATACGTTTGTGATTTTTGTTATTTAAATATTATGAAATAATTGCTTAGGGTTAAAGTAAAAGTGGATACAAAACCTGAACCTGATTTTTTTACATTTCATTTACAAGAAGCTCTTTTTCACTGATCTACTGGAAAACTTCTTATGCAGGAAACACTGGCAGAAAATCTGTTAACAGTGACAATTAGAATGTGAAGAGGCTTTAATTACTAAGGGTCTGTATTCTGTATTGTTGACATTTGCTGTTTCTTAACCCACTTTATTATGCAGCTAATGACATTTATGTTTATGTTAAATCACTTGTAGTACTGACATAAAATACTGACTTTCAAGAAAATCATGACTTACACAGTGTAATGATTTCAGGGTGTGGCTTACCTTGTGTGGTTCCTGATTTGTACAACCCCATGGGGCATGCAGTCGATTTGCTTCTGTCATGATGTTAGTGAGCAGCTGTAAGTTGAAATGCAGTGAATCTGTCTTAAGACATTCTTGGAAAATTCAACAAATTTGGTTTATTAATCGGGAAAGCGTCTTAGAAGGGTAAGCCTGAAAACATTATTGTGTAATTTTCTACTGAAATTGACGTCCGTATTATTAGATTATTATTCCGTATAAATTCTACGTTAAATGATTTGTTTTCACCATTAAACCGCGTTTTAAATTTTACCTTCCGCAGGGATTTTGAGACATTCTTGAGCACAGGCTCTTTTTTTTTTTTTTACAAGCACACCTGGCAGATGAAGAACCATTTTTTGCTGGAACTATTCCATAAATACCAATACTATGTTACTGTATTTTGCTGCTTTCACATCTTTTCTGGCTTGGCTCTTCATTGCCATGGGTAGGCTACTGTGTTTTGTGTTTTAAGTTGACTTAGAAATGCCAAAATATTCAGCATTTTTCTTCTCTCTGTTTGCAAGGAACATTTTCACTAGTGTCCAACTTGTTTATAACGTGCAGGAGTTTTTAAATTGAGGGCAGCATATGTTTTATGCTGGTTTCTGATGCAGCAGACATGCTGTTCACGTGTTCAGTTGACTACTGGCTGTACAGGACAAAAACTGCGCTCGTACGCAAGTTGAAGTGAATGCGCAATGTGCATAAATTTTGCACAGATTACCTAAAATTTTTTAAATTAAAGTAAAACAGTTAAATTTATAACATACCCCATTAAACCCACGTTTCTTTGTGTTGTGTTATGCTGTGTGAAATGCCCGGTTGGAAGGTTGCGTCATTTCCCGCCACGTTTCCATGGATTAACATTGAGTCGCTGATCTATACCTCTCTCTCATCCATGGTAGAAACGACCTTGGCAATTAACCTTAATGAACTTGGGGCGTTATTGCTTCACTGTACGTCGGGAACCGGATGAATGAATGAATGAATGAGAACTTCGGGAAATTAAGATTTTTACGTGGAAAACATGTTAAAAGGGTGACATATTCATTGCTTTGTGAACGTTTTGTGCTTATTAATTGGGAAATCCTTTTAAGTGGAAACATACTAAAGTGGCAACATATAAGTTAATTGCATGGGAGAATTTTGCTATGAAATTATTCTGACGTCTTTGGCAGAAAAACTTCTTCAGCAGGGTCATCTTAAGCTGATTTCACTCTACTTCTGAGCTCAGAATTCACTGTCATTTCATTCTCTTTGCTAAAACATGTGAAGGAACGTGTAGGAGACTGAGACAACGTATTTCTCCAGAATGTCATATCTGTTTACCAAATTACGCAGAATTGCGTTCCAGAACACAAGAACCTCATATTTCATGTAGGTTAAAAGTGTCATGCAGAGTTTATTTTGAGTAAACTGGAGAGACATCTATTTACCCAAGTGTAAGATGACCCCATTCAAAATTTTCAATTTTTGAGAAAATAACCATACAGAACATATACAGCTTTGTGTGCAATTATAAATTGACCCCTGATTTTTTAGATGATGAAATAGGAAAAAACTTGATAGCCTTTTTGGTGTTTTTATACCAAGTAATAAAGGATTGTTCTGACATTTCGGACGAATGTACTACCTCTGTCTTCACTGTGACTGAAGCTGGTTTTGGGCGGATGCTGACGTAGGTGAGAGGAAGGAGTGTGTCAGTTATACAGCATGGTTTGAGTGAAAGTTTGGCCAGTCGGGTCCTATGTGACCACATTGTTTGCAGTTACTTTGGCATCTGCCTGCACCAGATTCAGTCACCTTGAATATGAAGGCAATACTTCGTTCCGAAACCATGGAACAGGCCTTTAGTGCACGGTGTAAAACCTAAACAGCAACCATAATTTGAACAACAGCCACTGTGGAAACCAGAAAACCCACAGGAAGAAATTCTCAACTTATATTTGGATAAATATGGTGTATGTGGTTCTGTATCATTTGTTCCATGTAAGGAAATACTCTCTTTATAGTTCCATAGAAGTAAAGTCATATTTTATGTGAACAAGTTGAAAGGGGAATGATTAAGTGATGTGTGTTCTGTTTTTCTGTGGGCTCATATTGTAGCATGTACTAAACCATAACTTTGATCTTGTAGGCTGCGGGCACGCTAACCAGACTTGATTCTGACTTAACAGAGATGGTGCAAAAGTAGACCCTCAGCTTCACGTGACTCTACTTGACTCCCACCATCTGACGGGAATTTATGCAAAAATAACGTTTCTGCCTTTGCAGCATCTTATTGAGTCCGACACAGTTTGACATGATTCAGGTTGGTGAACGTGCTGGAATCCTTAATTTTTCAGAATGGGAAATGGTGACAAAAATATGTTGGCCTTGTTCTGTATTGTACAGTGTGTCCACAAAGTCCATTCGGGGTTTTGAAAAATTGTGGCGCGCAAACAAATTGAGCTAGCCACATGTGGTTTGCGGCAGATTACAGTGAAACTCTGGAAGTTTTTTACTGACCTCAGTAGACCTCGATGTGGGCTCCCTTGGTAGCACGGAGAACGTCCAGACGATATTTGAGCTCTTGCCATGTTCTGTGGAGCATGTCCGCTGGAATAACCGAGATCGCATTCCTGATACGGGTCTTCAGGTCATCAAGTCCAGTAACTGGTGTCTGGAACACATTGCTCTTGACATAACCCCACAGGAAAAAATCCAGTGGTGTTATGTCTGGTGAACGTGGAGGCCAAGGCATTGGACCGTCTCTGCCATCCCACACAACGCGCGCATTCCTGCACAGTCGCCATTTCACAAACAAGTGACTGAGAAACGTAAAGATGGCCGCTTATGCCACCTGTTGGCGGCAAAAGAAAACTTCCAGAGTTTCACTGTAATCTGCCGCAAACCGCATGTGGCTAGCTCAATTTGTTTGCGCACCACAATTTTCAAAACCCCGAAGGGACTTTGTGGACACACTGTATTACAAGAGCATATTCATATTTGTTTTTTGTCAGAATTGTAACAGTTTGGATAAACATGCCACAGCCTTCTTTGTCGTCAAAGGGATGGGAATGTAGTGCTAATGGGGACGTGCTGTGTTCATGACTAGGCAGGAATGAAGCTAAAGCTCACACACAAATTGTTGTCAGTCAGGATGTCTGAAATATAACTGATGTGATCCTGAATGCTTATCTATCCTAGTCACATCATGACTAACACTGACCCTGAAGAAGGAGGCAGCAAGTTCCTTTGAGAAGTTGGTAATTTTTAACATTTTTTTACTTGGAGAGATACCTGGAATACTGCACAGTGTCACAGAATGAATATCTGTTAATTGTTTCACGTGTTCACCGTGCATCTTGACATTAATTTTCAGTTCTTTAACCAACAAATGCACTTTTTATTTTCGTATTTCTGTTCAATTCACCCTACATATGTTTCGGCTGCGACCCGGCCATCATCAGGGGTACGCTGATAAGTTCACTTCACTGTTCACTGGTCCATAATAGACTGATAAGTTCACTTCACTGTTCACTGGTCCATTATGGACTGATAAGTTCACTTCACTGTTCACTGGTCCATTATGGATGATAAGTTCACTTCACTGTTCACTGGTCCATAATGGACTGATAAGTTCACTTCACTGTTCACTGGTCCATTATGGACTGATAAGTTCACTTCACTGTTCACTGTCCATTATGGACTGATAAGTTCACTTCACTGTTCACTGGTCCATAATGGACTGATAAGTTCACTTCACTGTTCACTGGTTCATTATGGACTGATAAGTTCACTTCACTGTTCACTGGTCCATTATGGACTGATAAGTTCACTTCACTGTTCACTGGTCCATTATGGACTGATAAGTTCACTTCACTGTTCACTGGTCCATTATGGACTGATAAGTTCACTTCACTGTTCACTGGTCCATAATGGACTGATAAGTTCACTTCACTGTTCACTGGTCCATTATGGACTGATAAGTTCACTTCACTGTTCACTGTCCATTATGGACTGATAAGTTCACTTCACTGTTCACTGGTCCATAATGGACTGATAAGTTCACTTCACTGGTTCATTATGGACTGATAAGTTCACTTCACTGTTCACTGGTCCATAATCGACTGATAAGTTCACTTCACTGTTCACTGTCCATTATGGACTGATAAGTTCACTTCACTGTTCACTGGTCCATTATGGACTGATAAGTTCACTTCACTGTTCACTGTCCATTATGGACTGATAAGTTCACTTCACTGTTCACTGGTCCATAATGGACTGATAAGTTCACTTCACTGTTCACTGGTTCATTATGGACTGATAAGTTCACTTCACTGTTCACTGTCCATTATGGACTGATAAGTTCACTTCACTGTTCACTGGTCCATTATGGACTGATAAGTTCACTTCACTGTTCACTGTCCATAATGGACTGATAAGTTCACTTCACTGTTCACTGGTCCATAATGGACTGATAAGTTCACTTCACTGTTCACTGTCCATTATGGACTGATAAGTTCACTTCACTGTTCACTGGTCCATAATGGACTGATAAGTTCACTTCACTGTTCACTGGTTCATTATGGACTGATAAGTTCACTTCACTGTTCACTGTCCATTATGGACTGATAAGTTCACTTCACTGTTCACTGGTCCATAATGGACTGATAAGTTCACTTCACTGTTCAGTGGTTCATTATGGACTGATAACTTCACTTCACTGTTCACTGGTCCATAATGGACCAGTGAACAGTGAAGTGAACTTATCAGCGTACCCCTGATGATGGCCGGGTCGTGGCCGAAACATATGTAGGGTTAATTGAACAGAATACGAAAGTAAAAAGTGCATTTGTTGGTTAAAAAACTGAAAATCTGTTAATTGTATTTCAACTTACAGCAGCCATGTCAAGCAAATATCCAAGCACTTTAGAAAGATGTGACGTAACGGATCAGAAATTAGCTTGCTTGCCTCAAGATGTCACATAATGTCAAAATGTCTTCATATAACTTAGCCAGTAATATATTATTATGTATCAGAACAGTTATGTAAATACTGAAATGTTTGTTCTGAAAGAGATAAATTTGTGATGTTGTGTGTAAATGAAATTGTGGTTCTTAAAGGTGTAGAATGTGACAGAAAGTATTGTGGTGGTTGTGTCAGGCTGAAGCGGACGCTGCGTGTAAATATATGCATTTTGTCTGCAAACTGGTGGTACAGGTTTTCTTCATCTCATGTAAATTTTACATTTTTTTTTTGTACTGAAGATTAAAATGTAATTAAATTATTTGTCTTAACACCAAAAAAAAAAATTAATGTAATAAACAGCTAAAATGAATGGCATTAAGGTTAGTTTGTTTGTATGTTTTTCAGCGAAAATTAAAAGTAACGAAACAAAATTTTGGCTTGTGCCATTTTGAGACTGCAGCCACGCTCAGAATGCAGTTATTCCATGGGGTGGAGGATGCCTGTAATTTGGGTTCTTTATATCCACACCATAATCCTTGGCAACAGATGATACCTAATATCCTGAATGATGATGTAAATTTGTTTCAAATAGTTCTACATCTTTTCATTTAAATTTGCACTCTTCCAGTGTAGTCATTCTCATCCCTAATCATTTTCGAATACCTTATTCCCTGGTTCCTGTGGGTTCGCACATGACTCTATTTCGCGTTTTCATGCGTACCAAGTATTTCCCCTAAAAAGGGAAAATACTCCCTTATCTAATCGATGGGAGATTCAGGAACTCCTCCCTAACGAGTGTTCTCCTCACGATATCCGCCGTCGGTGGGATAGAGTACGTCGGAAGTTACATCACAGTAGGCGACGCGTGGAAGCTAAATACAGCGTGTTTCATAAGTCCATCCGGGATTTAGAGGCTTGGCCGTGCAGTAGCAAACCCATATATAAGAGATAAAAGCATGCCAACGGATGGAGGAAATTTAATAGTTTTGTCGTGATAGCTGCGATGGCGTAGTTACCCGTTTCTCCGCTAGGAGGCAGTGGTGTGCAAACATGGCGTTTTCAGGTGAACAGAAAGCTTTTTGTGTCCTGCAATTTGCTAAAACCCAGTCAATTGTAACAGTGCAACGTGGTTTTCGAACCAAGTATCATACAGAACCACCATCGGACAAAACAGTAAGAGACTGGTATAGAATATTCGAGGAAACTGGCTGTTTGTGTGTCGCAAAACGAACAGGTAGGCCGGGACCATCGCCTGGGACTGTGGATTAGAGGAGCTAGATTACAGGATTGACGTCTGTCGAGTCACCAAAGGGGGACATACTGAACATTTGTAAGGTAGGTTCAAAACTTGGATATGTACTCTTCACTGACATGCTCTCATCCCCCGTGTGTGATTTGGCTCCTGAGCTACAGACCTCCGAAATCCCGAAGGGATTTATGAAACACCCTGTATAATCGTGATCGCAAGCCCTGTCCCTTTGGGGTTGGGGATCTAGTCTGGCTTCGTACTCATCCTGTGAGTCGGGCGGGGGCACACAGAACGGTAAAACTCTCTCCATATTGGCGCGGCCCATTTAAGATCCAGAATTTTCTTACGCCTGTGGCTTTCGAATTATTGCATCCTGAATCAGGATATTATGTTCAAGAGCTCACCTCTCCCAGGTAAAAGGGGCATATGTTAACTAAGTAAAAGAAGGCTCCACACATTCAACAACTACTTGGTAGGCTGCCCCCTGTACACAGACAATCCAAGTAACCGCCATCACTACCAAGGGCCAACCCCCTGATAAATAATTGCCGAAACACAATTTTGAAGATAACACAACCGAAACTCGATTTAGGTGATTCGTATTATACGCATGTTGACATTGTCTGTGATAAGGTTTTTCAGTTGCTTTTTTGTAAAGGTGTAGTACATAAAACTGATAATTTCTAATCCTGTTTGTGCAAGTCTAATATGTTTTCCGTAAACATTTCATTGTAGGCTAAGCTTTACACAGGGTTAGGCAACGGAGCGAGAATTAGTACCGTTTGAGACTGGGACAGTATATAAGTCTTAAGATAGAAACTGTGGCGATTCGTGAAGCGAAGGTTACAGTCGTAGCGATGTGCAGTGCGTCGGAGTGATGTAAGTGTGTCTTTGAGGCCAACGACAGTGAAGGTGTTTGGATTACACTCTTGTGGAGTCTGATGCCATGTAGGTTTAATACAAGTATGTGGGTGAACAAACGTCTTCTTTTTTCCTGACGTGTCCTCTTTTTAACAGAAACTTTTGATGTTCAAAACTTCCTTTTTCAAAACAGATGAAATGTCCTCCTGCTGTACATTTCATCCCTGATCAGTCGGTCCCTGTCACCATAATAAGTGGACCCTGTCACCACGATAAGTCGGTCCCTGTCACCACGGCATGGCGCGTCCTCAGGTTGCAGATGCAGGAACGGCCTCCAGATATGGTGGGTAGCTGCGAATGTATTTAATAAGCAATCACGGACAGCCGACAAGGGGTGGTCCTCCAGCTTGGGGGTTGGGCGAGGCGCTAACAGCTCCTCACCATAAAAAGTTATGTTATGAAACATTTCACAAGGTGTCGGATTTGGACTGATCTTTGGCTCAGGGTAGGGACATGTGACGGGCTGTTGTGAGTGCGGTAATGAACCTTTGGGTTCAGTAAAATTCGGGGAATTTCTTGACTAGCTGAGGAACTGTTAGCTTCTCAAGAAGGACTCTGCTCCATGGAGTTAGTTAGTTAGTTAGTTAGATAGTGCTGTACATTTCATTCGTACATACTTAAGACCTTTAAGGTCTGTCAAACTTTTTGAAAACAACTATATGTTTCTGAGGCCGATCCCAGTTGCTGGGATTGCGGGTTCGAATCCCGCCAGGGGCATGGATGCCTGTCTCTTGTGAATGTCGTCAGGTAGAGGTCTCTGCGACGGGCTGATCACCCGTCCAGAGGAGTCCTACCGAGTGTGGTGTGTCTAATGTGTGTGATCATGAAGCCTCAATAATGAGGCGGCCTAGGCCCCCAAGGGGCTGTTGTGCCTCAGGAAAAACAAAATATGTTTTTGAGAGTTTACTCTTGGAGTTTCAGTGAGTGATATCACAATGGAATCATTATAAGAAAGAAAATATGTTATGTGTACCAGTTGAAAAATGTTAGTATGTTGAAATGATTTACCGTTTATGTGAGGAGACAGGATATCATAGCCGATATAGAAACCGGGCTGTGGGTCGGATGATTTTGGGTTCAAGTCCCGGCACCAGCAAGACATGTTTATCTTCTCCAAAATATCCAGACCGCATCTGGGCCCACCCAACTGGTTCCCAACGTTTCGGAGAAAGTTGCTGCCTCCATCTTCATGTAGCTTTTAACACCACATAGTATGTTAGATGGTTACAAACATTTCAGAGAAACATGCTGCCTCCTTCTTCGGGGTAGAGAACGGTGGCAGTAAGCTCTTACAGGTTGGCAGACGTACCAGAATATACTGTGTCATCATCCAGAAGATCACAATTCAAGCAAAAGCGTTGGTCGTGTTGACTGATTTTAAACCGCCCCGTACCCCACAGTGACAGGGCACTGAACTGATAAAGAATGCAGTCAAGGTGGTCAGCATTTCGCCCGAGCGTCGAGCCTATAATCTCCTGAGTACAAGTGAGAGGCGTTGTCACTGTGCCAGATTGTTCTGTACCTTACCCATGAATCCCCCTGCGGGTATTCCCCAAGATGTGTGTATAATAAGCCTTTCGTCAAAAACAGCTAAGAGCCATCATCTGCTTTCCAGAGTTACTCGTAAATACCAGTATATACGTGCGTGTGAGAGAGACCCACGGCAGGTCAGTCGATATAGTGACCAGGCTGTGTGCTACACGATTCGGGTTTCGATTTCCCGCATTGGGAAGATATTTATCACGGCTCCCATCGGGTCCAAATAGGCACTGGGGCCCACCCAGCTTTCCATTCAATGGGTATCGGGGGTTCATTCGCTTTCTGTAAAGCGGTCTGGGCGTGACCGTCACGTGACTTCATCCGGTAAAGGTAAAACTACCCCATTACAGGCCTGGACAGGCCCTGAGGGTTCCAGGAGGTCGAGGCTGCCAGAATTTCTAGACAGCCCTACGCACCGGCCGCCTTTACCCCCCAGGAAATATTCCTGGTACTCATTTCTGTTAGAGGCTGAGTCGACCCCAGGACCACAGTGCAGCCGGAACCATAAAGTTAATGGAAATATTCCAATGACAATCGGGAATCGAACTCGTGACCTTCCGGCTTGTAGCGCGGTGCCTCAACCAAATGCGCCACCGATATTGAGGTTAAGAATGAGTGAAGCTATGATTCTACTTCACGTATATGCCTTCATGACGTGGACAGGGACCATTTTACCTTCATTCACTCTGTAGTCTGTCTTATGACAGGGCTATAGCATCTTGCAAAGCGAATTCTCCACACAGTGCGATCTAGTGCTTCCTCTTTCAATTTACAGTAACCTTTCGTTTCCTTAAGGTCCTCCAGTAGCTGCTTACGTCTTGATCCTCATCTTCCCGTAACTTATATCCTTCCCTCTGTCTTTCCTTCAATAACGTGTTTTAGAAGGCAGTTCCTACGCAAGATGTGAGATTTTACCTATATATATATATATATATATATATATATATATATATATATAACGACAATTCCTTTCTGTTTATATATGGGAAGGACATGAGCAAAGTATAACGAAATGTACAGAAAAAGGGACGTGAATTAAGTGGACAGTTTGGTATATCGATGAAAAATTTCGCGATTTGTACAGGAGTTTTTAGACTAGTCGGACATATAGCTCGGTCGACGGAAACAAGAAGTGCATGCAATATTTTTTGATGGGGAAGCCTCCTAAACAGTTATTACTTTTAATACAGGGGCGATGGAAGTAGGTTGTGTGTTAATGGTAGATGGTTGGGGCTATTAAGATCGTGTCGAGTTGGGGTGTAAGTGGTGGTGAAGCCTCAGCTTCTTTTAACGGAGATTAACTTGCTGACATTTCACAACACTGGACCAACAAAATGCACCACACTCTTCGTTAGATATTTATATTACAATATAATACATAAATATGTATATACATATCTATGTATATACATATGTATATACATACATATGTATATACATACACGTAGCGCAATCCCCACAACCGCGCAGCACAAGCCACAAAAGTGGAAGATCCACAGTAATGCTTCTATGAAGCGTCTGTCGGTTCGGTCGACCGGGAGGAATTCGGAGACCGACGCGGCGCCGACGGAATTGTGTATTTCCGCCAGCCTGAACTCCCCGGAGAAAGCCCTCCCGCCAAGACGCATGCTACTGCAAAGTAACAGTAGGTAAAGGTAAAGGTAAATTTTACCCTATAACAGGCCATGAAGGCCCAGAGGGGGAGTAGAGGTATAGCTGTACTCTTTCTTTAACCTCGGCGCTAGATGGGGGTGGGCGGTCAACGCCCCGGCCGCTTTACCCCCGGGAATGACCCGGTACCCATTGTACAGTTGGCTGGGTGGGCCCCAGGGCCGGTCTGGACGGGTGCTGAAACTCTCGCCTCCACTGGGATTCGATCCCCTGACCGTCCAGCCCGTAGCGTAGTCGCTATACCGACTGAGCTATCGCGGCCCACGCGAAGTAACAATAGCCAGTTACAAAGTGAGTGTTTCCAGAGACAGCCCAAGTGCCGTGGTATATCAATTTTAATTTAAGCGTCTCGCTAGTGATAGCGTCGATATCACCGTCGCTGAATACGTCAGTATAGCGTTTTGGAAGAAACACACGGCGTTTACGGAGGACTCCGTAACAGTGAGGAGGATGGATACTGCTTATTGATGCTGAACAAGCAAAGATGATTGAGATCTTCAGGAATGCCAAAGAAAAACTGCTTAAAACCAACGCCGCGATTTGGTTCAGTAAGATCTGTAGGGTAAATCAACTAACACGTAAGTATAGACGTGTTTTGAATAAAAGATGACAACCAACAAAGTAGAAACAGTAAACTTGCAACAACAAGATACAGATTAAATCAAGAAATTAAATTTCTGTAAAAAAAAAAGTGCTTATCTACATTTTATTGTTTTTGTGTGTTGTGTATTGTTTTGTGTGTTGTGTTTTATTTTTTGTGATGTGTGTTATTGTGTGTTATGTGTCACTGTAGTACCACTGTCACTGTAGTACCACTGTCACTGTAGTACCACTGTCACTGTAGTACCACTGCCACTGTAGTACCACTGTCACTGTAGTACCACTGTCACTGTAGTACCACTGTCACTGTAGTACCACTGTCACTGTAGTACCACTGTCACTGTAGTACCACTGTCACTGTAGTACCACTGTCACTGTAGTACCACTGTCACTGTAGTACCACTGTCACTGTAGTACCACTGTCACTGTAGTACCACTGCCACTGTAGTACCACTGCCACTGTAGTACCACTGTCACTGTAGTACCACTGTCACTGTAGTACCACTGTCACTGTAGTACCACTGTCACTGTAGTACCACTGTCACTGTAGTACCACTGTCACTGTAGTACCACTGTCACTGTAGTACCACTGCCACCGGGTATAAACCCACTTGCAGTAATAAGTAATATATATATATTATTCTATTTTCACCGTGCATTTTTCGAGTATAGACAATGTTTTTCACCAAATAAATGCACTTGTTATAAACACAAGTGCATTTATTTGGTGAAAGACATTGTCTATATATATATATATATATATATAATAAATGCCATAGTGATATCAGCTACGCAGCTTACCGAAATGTGGAACCATATAAAACGTGGCCTGTTTACTGACAGTTGGTTTTAAACTTGGTATCACGTGCTCACTGAAGATGGTGTATTGACGCCGAAACATGTCGCAGCGATATATGTAACATTCATATGTGAACAGTAGTGTGCATTTAGTTGGTACAATAAACTGACTACACTGATCAGAAAAACGTACGGAATGAACAACCTTAAAATAAACGTTATATTTTCTTTACCGCGCATTTTCATTCGATCACACGTTTCTTAAATCAACAAAAGGCACAATTCTTACTTATTATAAACACAATTTTTACAGTAAAAAAAGTCCAACATGTTTCGGTTCCCTATTTTGGGTAATTCACGATATGGCTCCCTGATGATGGTCCCAAAATAGGGAACCGAAACATGTTGGACTGATTTTACTGTAAAAAATTGTATCGTATATAAATTAGTGTGCATTTTGCTGGTTTAAGAAATGTGTAACCTTAAAATGCTCCACATTTCGTCTGCACCCACTCGGCCTTAATCACAGGATACTCATTGTTCTTCTCCAAGGGGCAGATAGTTACATAACGGCTGGATGTTGCCTCCTTAAACCACCTCAGCAGGCCGTCCATCTGTACAAACATCGTGCCTGTCGCAGGTATAAGGCGGATGGAGGGCAAGGCTAGTATTCAGCAGTTGCGTCCCGAAATGCCGACGTCCTTACCTCTGGGATACGGTGTCGCAGATGTAGCAGCTGTGACAACACGGCGGTAGGGAGGTGTCGCAGATGTAGCAGCTGTCAGAACACGGCGGAAGGGAGGTGTCGCAGATGTAACAGCTGTCAGAACACGGCGGTAGGGAGGTGTCGCAGGTGTAGCAGCTGTCAGAACACGGCGGTAGGGAGGTGTCGCAGGTGTAGCAGCTGTCAGAACACGGCGGTAGGGAGGTGTCGCAGGTGTAGCAGCTGTCAGAACACGGCGGAAGGGAGGTGTCGCAGATGTAACAGCTGTCAGAACACGGCGGTAGGGAGGTGTCGCAGGTGTAGCAGCTGTCAGAACACGGCGGTAGGGAGGTGTCGCAGGTGTAGCAGCTGCGAGAACACGACGGTAGGGAGGTGTCGCAGATGTAGCAGCTGTCAGAACACGGCGGTAGGGAGGTGTCGCAGGTGTAGCAGCTGTCAGAACACGGCGGTAGGGAGGTGTCGCAGATGTAACAGCTGTCAGAACACGGCGGTAGGGAGGTGTCGCAGATGTAGCAGCTGTCAGAACACGGCGGTAGGGAGGTGTCGCAGATGTAGCAGCTGTCAGAACACGGCGGTAGGGAGGTGTCGCAGATGTAACAGCTGTCAGAACACGGCGGTAGGGAGGTGTCGCAGATGTAGCAGCTGTGAGAACACGGCGGTAGGGAGGTGTCGCAGATGTAGCAGCTGTCAGAACACGGCGGTAGGGAGGTGTCGCAGATGTAGCAGCTGTGAGAACACGGCGGTAGGGAGGTGTCGCAGCGATGCCAGCAGCAGCGAAATGTTGCGATATCACCGGATGTCGCTCGGCGACGTAGAGATGTTGCTGCAGTGGTGCCAAAGACAGAACGAGATGTTGGCCCGACGGCAGCAGCAGCAAGAGTGGTCCCCGGGACCCGACACACGCCGGTATACAGGAAAATTAGAGCGTGACTTCCATGTAAAATACGTATCGACACGTGGAGCAACGTGTCAAATTACACTAAACCGTAGGGGATTCCCCGCGTGGGAACCCCTTCTCAGACGTGACAGTCGCGTTCATTACACGAAAATCGTATGTAGCGGATCTTAGCAGGTGCCAACCCCGAATTTTCCGCTGGGGGGCTGACCCTGAGGATGTATGTAATTTATGTTTGTTTTTAAAAATTATGTTATAAAAATCATGTCGTACGTATAACATAACACTGTCTGCAACTACATTTATATACACACAAATATAACTACATGTTACATGACTCAATCACAGTGTTCCATCTTATTGTTTTTTTCTTAATTTTATTAATTTATTTTTCAAAATTCTAATAAGCTAGTCATCAGCCGATTTCAGTGCCTGATTTCGGCTGAAGGGTAAATCACGTAGAACTTCTTGATATCATAATATCTACAAAATCTGTCTTTCTTAAATTTCTGGTTTGGGGGGAACTGCAGCCCGGCAGCCCCTCTTGGGTGCGCCCTGGATCCTGGTTATATATATATTTATATACAAATATTGACCAAGATCCACTGCACTTGTACAACTGTGCTACAAATAAGCACCTACATTTCAACTGTTTAAGTTTTTTACATCTTTCCAACTGTGTGCAAAAGTTGCTTGTTTGTTTTGTGAGGTCTTACTTTGATTTGATTCCCTGATGATGATCCCTTGAGGATCGAAACATGTAGCAATGTTCAATGTGATATTGTACGTAATATAAATATCTAAGGAACAGTATTGTGCATTTTGTTGGTCTCTTTCTTCTTTTCTTTATCGTGTCCGGACCGTTAAATTAAATTATAGATTTTTTGCCCAATATTGGGCTACGTCAAATCTTTTTTTATTTGCAAGCCATAAATCCTCGAGGGTGCATTTCTGGGGGCAGTCCCTACATGACAGGAGATGTCCCATATCTTGTACCTCTCCACAGCCACAAGGCAGTCCCTGCATGACAGGAGATGTCCCATATCTTGTACCTCTCCACAGCCGCAAGGCAGTCCCTGCATGACAGGAGATGTCCCATATCTTGTACCTCTCCACAGCCACAAGGCAGTCCCTGCATGACAGGAGATGTCCCATATCTTGTACCTCTCCACAGCCACAAGGCAGTCCCTGCATGACAGGAGATGTCCCATATCTTGTACCTCTCCACAGCCGCAAGGCAGTCCCTGCATGACAGGAGATGCTGCATATCTTGTACCTCTCCACAGCCACAAGGCAGTCCCTACATGACAGGAGATGCTGCATATCTTGTACCTCTCCACAGCCACAAGGCAGTCCCTGCATGACAGGAGATGTCCCATATCTTGTACCTCTCCACAGCCGCAAGGCAGTCCCTACATGACAGGAGATGCTGCATATCTTGTACCTCTCCACAGCCACAAGGCAGTCCCTGCATGACAGAAGATGTCCCATATCTTGTACCTCTCCACAGCCGCAAGGCAGTCCCTGCATGACAGGAGATGTCCCATATCTTGTACCTCTCCACAGCCACAAGGCAGTCCCTGCATGACAGGAGATGTCCCATATCTTGTACCTCTCCACAGCCACAAGGCAGTCCCTACATGACAGGAGATGCTGCATATCTTGTACCTCTCCACAGCCACAAGGCAGTCCCTGCATGACAGAAGATGTCCCATATCTTGTACCTCTCCACAGCCGCAAGGCAGTCCCTGCATGACAGGAGATGTCCCATATCTTGTACCTCTCCACAGCACAAGGCAGTCCCTACATGACAGGAGATGCTGCATATCTTGTACCTCTCCACAGCCACAAGGCAGTCCCTGCATGACAGAAGATGTCCCATATCTTGTACCTCTCCACAGCCGCAAGGCAGTCCCTGCATGACAGGAGATGTCCCATATCTTGTACCTCTCCACAGCCACAAGGCAGTCCCTGCATGACAGGAGATGTCCCATATCTTGTACCTCTCCACAGCCACAAGGCAGTCCCTGCATGACAGGAGATGTCCCATATCTTGTACCTCTCCACAGCCGCAAGGCAGTCCCTGCATGACAGGAGATGTCCCATATCTTGTACCTCCACAGCCACAAGGCAGTCCCTACATCATGACAGAAGATGTCCCATATCTTGTACCTCTCCACAGCCACAAGGCAGTCCCTGCATGACAGGAGATGTCCCATATCTTGTACCTCTCCACAGCCACAAGGCAGTCCCTACATCATGACAGAAGATGTCCCATATCTTGTACCTCTCCACAGCCACAAGGCAGTCCCTGCATGACAGGAGATGTCCCATATCTTGTACCTCTCCACAGCCACAAGGCAGTCCCTACATGACAGGAGATGCTCCATATCTTGTACCTCTCCACAGCCACAAGGCAGTCCCTACATGACAGGAGATGCTCCATATCTTGTACCTCTCCACAGCCACAAGGCAGTCCCTACATGACAGGAGATGTCCCATACCTTGTACCTCTCCACAGCCACAAGGCAGTCCCTACATGACAGGAGATGCACCATATCTTGTATCTCTCCACAGCCACAAGGCAGTCCCTACATGACAGAAGATGTCCCATATCTTGTACCTCTCCACAGCCACAAGGCAGTCCCTACATGACAGGAGATGTCCCATATCTTGTACCTCTCCACAGCCACAAGGCAGTCCCTACATGACAGAAGATGTCCCATATCTTGTACCTCTCCACAGCCACAAGGCAGTCCCTACATGACAGGAGATGTCCCATATCTTGTACCTCTCCACAGCCACAAGGCAGTCCCTACATGACAGAAGATGTCCCATATCTTGTACCTCTCCACAGCCACAAGGCAGTCCCTACATGACAGGAGATGTCCCATATCTTGTACCTCTCCACAGCCACAAGGCAGTCCCTACATGACAGAGATGTCCCATATCTTGTACCTCTCCACAGCCACAAGGCAGTCCCTACATGACAGAAGATGTCCCATATCTTGTACCTCTCCACAGCCACAAGGCTAGTCCCTACAAGACAGGAGATGCTCCATATCTTGTACCTCTCCACAGCCACAAGGCAGTCCCTACATGACAGGAGATGTCCCATATCTTGTACCTCTCCACAGCCACAAGGCAGTCCCTGCATGACAGGAGATGTCCCATATCTTGTACCTCTCCACAGCCACAAGGCAGTCCCTGCATGACAGAAGATGTCCCATATCTTGTACCTCTCCACAGCCACAAGGCAGTCCCTACATGACAGGAGATGTCCCATATCTTGTACCTCTCCACAGCCACAAGGCAGTCCCTACATGACAGGAGATGCTCCATATCTTGTACCTCTCCACAGCCACAAGGCAGTCCCTGCATGACAGGAGATGTCCCATATCTTGTACCTCTCCACAGCCACAAGGCAGTCCCTGCATGACAGAAGATGTCCCACATCTTGTACCTCTCCACAGCCACAAGGCAGTCCCTACATGACAGGAGATGTCCCATATCTTGTACCTCTCCACAGCCACAAGGCAGTCCCTGCATGACAGGAGATGTCCCATATCTTGTACCTCTCCACAGCCACAAGGCAGTCCCTACATGACAGAAGATGTCCCATATCTTGTACCTCTCCACAGCCACAATATAGGTCGTCGGAGTTTGTTCTGCCCCATTTCACCATATTTTTGTTGGTCTGAGTGTTGTGGATTGTTATGGACAGTGCACGGTGTGAACAGTATACAGTGCACGGTGTGAACAGTATAAAGTTGGTTACTGTTATCTGTAGGTGTAGGTGAGAGTATAATATTAAATTGGATCTTAAAGTAATAGCCTGGAATGGCGTTCACTGGATTAACCTGCCTCACGACAGGGACAAGTGGCTGGCTGTTGTGTACAAGGTAATGAACGTTCGGATTCCATAACATGCAGAGAATTTATTGAAAAGAACTGCTAACTTCTCAAGAAGGTCCCTAGGCTACTCCATGGACTTAGATAGCTTCTTTCGTATTGAAGCATTTAATTTCGTGGCAGTATCTTGTCACTTCAAATGTATTCATATAGTATTTCTTGTGTTATTAAACGAATAGACATTAAGTCAGTGTTAAACGTCCAGAATTCAACTCGGAACTTATAAAGCCGACTGCCATGTTACGTCTAATTTCCCACAATTCAAGTGACCAACACATGTCACCGTATACCAAATGACTATAATTTTCACATTATTCTAAGTCCGGAGTATTGGCGGATTCAACTAGTTCGGGGCCTTAATTTTTATACGGGGTGTTTCTTTTGTGTCCTTGAGCACCTCAAATGTATCGCGTAGAAAGCCTGTATCTGCCGGGACATCCCGTGAGAACTACTGTACTCAGGGACACGATAAAAGAAACGCTGTATTTTATATGCCGCCGTTTGCACTGGCTCGCAGGCTATTCAATGTGACTGCAATATGAAAGGATTTGGGAGCCGGCATAGCTCATTCTGACTATTGGCTGCGGGCTGGAGTTCCTTTTTCAAAAGGGGAAAATATTTTAGTTTTTTCAACGGCGTGGAGAGCGGCCTAACCGGCCCTCAGCAGTTCCTATGATAAAGCAGTGACTAGACTGCTTGCTAGCTGAGCTCCCTGACACTGTACATAGCTGCAGTCGGCACGGCGTGGTCGCTGCTAGGCTCGGCAAGGCCACACACCTTTATACCTCTTTGTATTGTGAGTCTAGTCACATATAGTCACATATTCAGTCACTGAACGTTATTGAAAAGGACAGAAAACGCATGGTGGTGCGTGCCTACTGCTCCCTCTTTAGAAACATGCCTGTTCAGACCCACGCCAAAAGCTAGCAAGTAATCTGGTCACTACTATGCACCTTCAGTCTACACGTAATGCTGAGGTTAAGAATTCGTGGATCTGTACCTCTACTCTACCTTACATCATGGTGTGTTGCTTGATAAAGCACACGGAGAATTTTACGTTGAGTTTTATGAGAGGAATGGAGGTTGAAATAAAATGTAAAGTATAAGTGTACATTTTTTTGAAGTCTGCGGAGCCCTGCGGCAACTGTCTCACTACGCCCCGGTTTAATCTGAACTTAGCCGTGAATGAAATAGTCTGTAACTGAGTCATATGTCTTGTAGTAGTTTCCTCCTTGTTAGAAGTCATGACTGACTAATGCTTGTGATGAACATTAGTTGATTCAGTCCTTCACGGAATGCAAGCAGTTACAAGATTGCAAATGGTGTGCCTTATGACGTTGAACACATGCCAGTTGTACCAAGCCGTTCTGTACTTTCAAAATGTACGGTTTCACAATACAGATATAAATGTAATTTAATGTGCGCTCGTCAGTGAAGTACAGCCCTCCTTGCGTTGATTTTCACGAAACTTACGAACCCTCAGCAACGTTATCTGCAGAGATGTTATGCTGAATTTCACCCAAATCGGATAATAAGTGTGAAAAATATTGATAGAAATTTATTTATGTCCCTAAATAAAATATGGCTTTCAGTACGTCGATTTTCTCGAAACTCATACCAATCAATAAATTGTAGAGGGCGTCTTCTATGTTTCTTCATTTCTCCTCGCATTTGTCTCTGTTTCTGGAATATCGTACATACAATAAAAAGAAGAAAGGCTAACTGGTTGGTCACATCTTGCGTAGAAACTGCCTTCTGAAACACGTGATTGAAGGAAAGTTAGAGGGAAGGATAGAAATGACGGGAAGACGAGGGAGAAGACGTAAGCAGCTACTGGATGATCTTAAGGAAAAGAGAAGATACTGGAAATTGAAAGAGGAAGAACTAGATCGCACCCTGTGGAGAACTCGCTTTGGAAGAGGCTACGGACCTGTTGTAAGACAGACTTCAGAATGAAGAGGCTACGGACCTGTTGTAAGACAGACTTCAGAATGAAGAGGCTACGGACCTGTCGTAAGACAGACTGCAGAATGAAGAGGCTACGGACCTGTCGTAAGACAGACTGCAGAATGAAGAGGCTACGGACCTGTCGTAAGACAGACTGCAGAATGAAGAGGCTACGGACCTGTCGTAAGACAGACTGCAGAATGAAGAGGCTACGGACCTGTCGTAAGACAGACTGCAGAATGAAGAGGCTACGGACCTGTCGTAAGACAGACTGCAGAATGAAGAGGCTACGGACCTGTCGTAAGACAGACTGCAGAATGAAGAGGCTACGGACCTGTCGTAAGACAGACTGCAGAATGAAGAGGCTACGGACCTGTCGTAAGACAGACTGCAGAATGAAGAGGCTACGGACCTGTCGTAAGACAGACTGCAGAATGAAGAGGCTACGGACCTGTCGTAAGACAGACTGCAGAATGAAGAGGCTACGGACCTGTCGTAAGACAGACTGCAGAATGAAGAGGCTACGGACCTGTTGTAAGACAGACTGCAGAATGAAGAGGCTACGGACCTGTCGTAAGACAGACTGCAGAATGAAGAGGCTACGGACCTGTCGTAAGACAGACTGCAGAATGAAGAGGCTACGGACCTGTCGTAAGACAGACTGCAGAATGAAGAGGCTACGGACCTGTTGTAAGACAGACTGCAGAATGAAGAGGCTACGGACCTGTCGTAAGACAGACTGCAGAATGAAGAGGCTACGGACCTGTCGTAAGACAGACTGCAGAATGAAGAGGCTACGGACCTGTCGTAAGACAGACTGCAGAATGAAGAGGCTACGGACCTGTCGTAAGACAGACTGCAGAATGAAGAGGCTACGGACCTGTCGTAAGACAGACTGCAGAATGAATGTCTTCTATGCTGAATGCTGTCCAAATCGGAAGAGAAATGTACAAAATATAAATAAAATTTGACTTATGCCCTCAAGTAAAGTGTAAAGAAGGTAAAGTTCACCCTATAACTTGCCATGAATGCCCAGAGGGGGAGTAGAGGTATAGCTCTACTCTTTCTTAAACCTCAGCGCTAGATGGAGGTGGGTGGTCAACGCCACGCCTTGGCCGCTTTACCCCCGGGAAAGGGACCCGGTACCCATTGTACAGGAAGCTGGGTGGGCCCCAGGGCCGGTTCGGACGGGTGCGGAAAATCTCGCCCCCATCGGGATTCGATTCCCGGACCGTCCAGCTCGTAGCGAGTTGCTATACCGACTGCGCTGTCCCGGCCCGCCAAGTAAAGCATACGGCTTTAATTCGATGTATTTTGGTTCTTCTTTCATTGTTGCCGTTGATCTTTATTTCGATGTACGGCTTTAATTGCGCTTATTTTCACGAAACTAAAATTTTCTGCAGGATTAAGTGTTTAACTTCTATATAGAATTATTCCCAAATCGACCAAGAAGAGTAAAAAATACGGGTAGAAATTCCTTTACGCCCGTAAGTATAGTGTGACTGTCACTGGGCCGATTTTCACGAAAACTCACGCTTGTTCGACGACTTTTTGTAAAGAACTGCCGAATTTCATGACGATACTAGCTCACACCGAGACGGACTGACGTCATCTTCACAGAAGGCTTTCTTTTTTTTTGTCTCAGAAACCGCCTAAGAAACTGGTTTAAAATTGTCGAGATTAAATGCATCCCGTATTTTGCAAATTATCACATTCATCGTCCATAATAGCCTTGGGGCGAAGTACGAATTCAGCTAAGTAAAAAACGAATTGAACAGACGGCTTTAGATATTTTGACATCGCAATTTTAACGATTATCTTCTTATCCAGATAACCTTATTACGCGGGCCGGTTGTCAGGTATTTAAACGATCTGAGACAGTGAAGTAATGAATGGGTGGGTCGGTGTGATACGATCAGCTTTGCATTATTAATGAGTCTGCTGGTGGTTCACCGACCAGATACGTCACAATTTCCTGATCGCGTTCATTTCTTAATATATGAAACCGGTCCTGAAAATGACCAACCGACCTTCATTCATCATATCTACGCGCATGCGTGCAGTTGAAACAATACAATATGGACACTGATCCCAGGAAAGCATTCGTGTATTTGGTGTGCGACCTTAGAGGGTAGCGTACCGCAAGACGCTGCATACTACTGCTAACACCAGACATCGTCCCCGCACGTCATAGCAATGCATGTAAGTACCGTGTCTGACCCAACGTGTTTTGTCCAATTAGACTCGTATTATTCCAACAAATAGTATATGTCTGCACATGTTGACCGTTTTACTAAAAGCTACCTCAGGAAATGTCCTTATTTTGTTGAAATTAATTTTCTTCCTTCTTTGTTGCGACAACAATGACAAATATTTTACTGTTTTGAATTGGAAGTTGGAATGAAATTTATCTTTCGTCTTGACAATACTCTTTGACAGTGATAACTTTATAAATATGTTTGTTGTGAATAATAATGGAACCTAAACTTTCAAAATAACTATCAGTAAATTTGAGTGTATTGCAGATGTTTTGCTGCATTTATAAAACCATGGAGTAGATTTAAAAGTCGGAATGAGTTGTTTTGTCTGAGTCTCCATCCCGGCGGGAGAATCGGGTGCGCCTCCACTGAAGTCGGACCGACCGGTGACAACAAATAGCGAACGCAATAGAAATGCTGTGCTCTGCGTACCTTTCCTATCTTGTTGTGTTGTTCTACACTTTACAACAATTACTTCGAAATTTCATGCCTTTTGAAAACCTTAACCTTTACCAAACATCATTACGGAAATTTAAGGAGAGTTCTCACGTCTGACGATGGCGAGGCCGCCATTTTGGTATTATTTGTAGAACGTTAAAAGGACAGGTATGAGGTTGGGTTTCCAGGTGCACGATTTTCGTAATAAGTTTCGAGAAAATGCGTCCAATTTTTTTTCTAAAATTCCTAGGTAGAATCGACGCATGAATTATATACCATGCAATATTTTTAACTAGAGTAAATTATACCTGTGTTAAACGGAAACCTGTATGAAACGGCAGGAATTTAAGATACATACGGACTTCGTTATAAGCAAGTTCTGTAGCAAGCTGATGCAGGTCGGGTCTGTACTGATCATAAGAGAGATTATGTGGGTTTGTGAACGTAGTTACCTGAATAGAAGATAAGCTGATTGTGTTTGATGCTGCAAGTCTGAGCTAAAGAACGAGTTGTTAAATATGCAGTAGATCAACTTGGACGGATGAAACCGTCTCGAACATTGGAATCACGAACATCGGATTACATTTTTCAGTGTAAAATGCTCTTGTGGTTCCAACGACTTATGATATAACAGAAATAGAAATATGCAATATCCTCAGGAAGGATACAAAGGATGAAACTTTATTTTAATAATTATATTGATAATAACAAAAAAAGTAAAATTTTCCCTGCCCACACCATGAAGGCATATAGGGGGAGTAGAGGTAAAACTCCACTCATTCTTAACCTCGGCACAAAATTAGGGTGAGTGGTTAACTTCACGTCCCGGCCGCTTTTTCCTCGGGAAATAATCTCAGCACCGGTTGCTTAGGAGGGGTGAGTGGGCCCCAGAGCCGGTCTGGACGTTTTGGAGAAGAGAAATCTCTTGCCCCTACCGGGATTCGAATAGCAGACCGTCCAACCCGTAGTCTAGTCACTGTACTGACCGAGCTACCCCACCATACAAGTACTGTTTGGTATTATAGTAGTAGCAGTAATAATTCAATTGAATTGAATTCAATTCAGTAGTGTAATAATAATAATAATAATAATAATAATACCACACATTACTTGTACACTGGAGCTATGGAGCACAAACGCAGTCAGCCTCACTTAAGAAAGACAGAGCTTGACTGAGCTGAGGGTGATCTGCGCAATAGCGGGAGGGTGGGGAATCTGGCTTGCCAGCCACACGGATAATGTGATCCGGATTCGTCGGAACCAGTCACGAAAGGTTGAGAAATTGTATTAAAATGTGTGATCTCGAAAGGTCGAAAGCCCGAATATTGGGTTTCACGAACTTCGAGACTGTCTAAATGAATAAAGTAAAACTCGCTCATATTTATTGTGGGAACCAAAATATACATTCTGTATATCCTGTATTACAGGAAACAAAGTTAATATTGACACTGCTGTCTTCTTGGATGTAACGCGATGCAGTTACTGTACCAGACCACACGGCGTTACATTCCAGAAGAACGATATCTTAATACTCACCTTCGGTCTTATGCAGTAATGAACCTTCCAATTCCATTAAGGCAGGAAATTTTTTTCTTGACCAGCTGGGATTAACCTGAATTATAAATATTCAGTCCGTACCGCGCAGTAAAGACACTCCGTCTCAGTTATACAAACCAGTCAGTTAATGCTGTACAGTGAAATAATCGCTGTTTGTTCTGAGATCCACACAAAACACATAAATACAGTCCGTACCGCGCAGTAAACACACTCCGTCTCAGTTATACAAACCAGTCAGTTAATGTTGTACAGTGAAATAATCGCTGTTTGTTCTGAGATCCACACAAAACACATAAATACAGTCCGTACCGCGCAGTAAACACACTCCGTCTCAGTTATACAAACCAGTCAGTTAATGCTGTACAGTGAAATAATCGCTGTTTGTTCTGAGATCCACACAAAACACATAAATACAGTCCGTACCACGCAGTAAACACACTCCGTCTCAGTTATACAAACCAGTCAGTTAATGTTGTACAGTGAAATAATCGCTGTTTGTTCTGAGATCCACACAAAACACACAAATACACTGTGTGGGCAGAACGTAGAATTTGTGAATGTTAAACGTATTGATATATAAATATTCAGTCCGTACCGCGCAGTAAACACACTCCGTCTCAGTTATACAAACCAGTCAGTTAATGCTGTACAGTGAAATAATCGCTGTTTGTTCTGAGATCCACACAAAACACACAAATACACTGTGTGGGCAGAACGTAGAAGTTGTGAATGTTAAACGTATTAATATATAAATATTCAGTTCGTACCGCGCAGTAAACACTCTCCGTCTCAGTTATACAAACCAGTCAGTTAATGCTGTACAGTGAAATAATCGCTGTTTGTTCTGAGATCCACACAAAACACATAAATACAGTCCGTACCGAGCAGTAAACACACTCCGTCTCAGTTATACAAACCAGTCAGTTAATGTTGTACAGTGAAATAATCGCTGTTTGTTCTGAGATCCACACAAAACACATAAATACAGTCCGTACCGCGCAGTAAACACACTCCGTCTCAGTTATACAAACCAGTCAGTTAATGTTGTACAGTGAAATAATCGCTGTTTGTTCTGAGATCCACACAAAACACATAAATACAGTCCGTACCGCGCAGTAAACACACTCCGTCTCAGTTATACAAACCAGTCAGTTAATGTTGTACAGTGAAATAATCGCTGTTTGTTCTGAGATCCACACAAAACACATAAATACAGTCCGTACCGCGCAGTAAACACACTCCGTCTCAGTTATACAAACCAGTCAGTTAATGCTGTACAGTGAAATAATCGCTGTCTGTTCTGAGATCCACACAAAACATATAAATACACTGTGTGGGCAGAACGTAGAATTTGTGAATGTTAAACGTATTGATATATAAATATTCAGTTCGTACCGCGCAGTAAACACACTCCGTCTCAGTTATACAAACCAGTCAGTTAACCTAGTCGTAGTGTTACGTATAGTAACCATTGGATTTTAAAGGGTTATGTAAGATAATATAAGAGTGACGTCTTCGTAAGGATGGTCTGATCAAACACTAACGGCTGTCTAACAATTCTCAAGTATATTTTGTAAGATTATAGGAAGAATCTTGTATAAGTTTTAAAACTTTCGCGGCGACATGATTCAATATAGTCTTCTCGGGCGCACAGCCGCGTCAACTCGTTTGAATACAAGTTTTGCCTGAGGATGGGGACGGAGCTAGTCCCCGAAACGTTGTATTCAAACGCGTTGACGCGGCTGTGCGCCCGAGAAGACTATATTGAAGAATCTTGTAGTAGCGCGTTATGAATTTTTATGTAATTACGCAAAGATGTAATAGAATTGTATTTGTTTACCAGGAAACTGAGACTCGGCCTTGGTGTGTGTGTGTGTGTGTTCCGTCTTCTAATTCTGAGTAAACTTTTATGATTTGTTTTGTCGTTTTTGTTGGTTAATTTGCATTCTTCTGTCCAATTTATAGCTTTGTGCTGAATTTGCATGATTGCTTCATCAGTATTTATAAACTGTTCTGGATGCAGTCAAATGGACGTGACTGTACCCAGTGTAACGCAAGTGTATGTATCGGTTTCCGTGTTTCGTCGTATTTCGTGTGCTACAACAGACTCAACGAAATCAGATACATCAGCCTACGCTTAATACTTTGCGTTTACTAAATACTAAATGGAATTTTACTGTTTATTCTGCATAAATTTTGGGTTCCTTCATTCTACCCGATTCATCACAACAGCTAGCTGAACATCGTCACATTCTACTGGAGCATTCGGTACGTAAGTTTTAATTTTTACTCCCAAAGTTTTTAAAAGCATATACAATGTTTTGAGTTTTATTTTCTTTTCATTAATTTTCATGATAAGTTGCTACTCTTATATTACGAGATGGGTTTCCAGGAAAGGAACGCAATTTGTAACATTGCGCTTGTGGGAAATAAGGGTTCGACTTACGGCGGCTCGCTTTATGACTGTCGCCCAGGAATCAATTAGGTCATGGGTGTAGGGCTCCGCTGAATCTCTTGGTATTGTAAAATAAACTGGTACTTGTCCGTCATATTTGGACATGTTAAATTCGCTAGTTGGCAGCAGGTATAAATGATGACGTTATATATACTAGAACTCGGTTATAACGTCATTAAGGGGACTGAATATTTTGTGTCGTTATAAACGAGTGTTGTTATAACCGAGGAGTATAATGTCATGGTTAACAGTGAGGAATTAATTGGTACCGCAGAACATGTGACGTTATAGGGGAGGTGTCGCTTAAACCGATGTCGTTATAACCGGGTTCCACTGTATTTTATTGCACTCATATCACGAATACACAAGGATTGTTAATAAAATTAGTGTTTTTATACACAAGGATTCAGTGTTGAAATTCTGCCTTTTGGATGCTTTCACTGGGCGCCGATCCAATTTATCATCTAGGCGTCCTTCACGACGTCTTTTTTATGGGATCTCGCGATATTTTCGTAGCCCGATCCAAGAGGCCTGCGGCGTTTATTTCTTTGGCGGTGATTTTATGACCGGATGCGAGTTGTTTATGGCAGTGTCTCATTAATTGGGCCAGCTGTGATTTTCGTGTTACAGTTGTTCCTGTATTAAAATATTTCTGTAGCTTACTTTATCGTGTCCGAACCGTTAAATTAAAGATTATTTGCCCAGTATTGGGCTACGTCAATTCCTTTTTTATTTGCAAGCCATAAATTCTCGAGGGTGCATTGGTGGGGGCAGTCCTTGCATGACAGGAGATGCTCCATGTCTTGTACCTCTCCACAGCCACAATATACAGGGTGTTTCATAAATCCCTCCGGGATTTCGGAGGTCTGTAGCTCAGGAGCCAAATCACACACGGGGGATGAGAGCATGTCAGTGAAAAGAGTACATATCCAAGTTTTGAACCTACCTTACAAATGTTCAATATGTCCCCCTTTGGTGACTCGACAGACGTCGATTCTCGTACGAGATCCACAGTCCCAGGCGATGGTCCCGGCCAACCTGTTCGTTTTGCGACACACAAACAGCCAGTTTGCTCGAATTTTCTATACCAGTCTCTTACTGTTTTGTCCATTGGTGGTTCTGTACGATACTTGGTTCGAAAACCACGTTGCACTGTTACAATTGACTGGGTTTTAGCAAATTGCAGGACACAAAAAGCTTTCTGTTCACCTGAAAACGCCATGTTTGCACACCACTGCCTCCTAGCGGAGAAACGGGTAACTACGCCATCGCATCTGTCACGAAAAAACTTTTACATTTCCTCTATCCGTTGGAATGCTTTCATCTCTTATATGTGGGTTTGCTACTGCACGGCCAAGCCTCTAAATCCCGGATGGACTTATGAAACACTCTGTATATCGCCGGCGTCTGTTTTGCCCCATTTCACCATATTTACTGTCCGGCGTTGGAAGGATTAGCCGTCTATTAATAGACGTTTCCAGGGGACGCCGTCAATGGTACTTTCCAAGTGAGTCACAGTATCATTGCACGCGTGGAGGCTCCTTCCTTGTTCTCCATTTCTGTAGCTGATCATTACATGAGAGATTCCAGGCTTCCGCCGCGGTGTACATGAGGTCCAACTCTTCTGGGTTGTTACGCAGCATATGTGCGAACGTAAAAGCATAACATCCAATAAGAGCGAGGACCTGAGTAATACCGCCCATACAACCTACAGTTTACCTATTTTAGCTTGAACTCTGTTATGCGCATTGGTACAGTGCTGCCAGTGGGCTGGCGATTTGTCCTTCCCTAACCACAGAACTGTGAGTGGAGGAAGGTTTTAGTTCATCCGGGATCAAAATTTTGTTGGTGGTGTGAGATTACACTGCGTACATGAGACACTGTACTGCAGACTGACCTCTGACACTTAGATTATTTAGACTACTGTGTGTTTTAACGTTAAGACCTCAACACTTTTCCGATAAGTGTATTTCTGTGTTTGGCATGATTATCAGAAGAAACAATCAAAATTTTTGTATTGGCCTTTCGTTTTTTTTAGTGGAAAAGCAGTGCTTATAGTACGGTCTCTATTTTTTTTCGTAATTTTAAGTTTTCGTTTTACTCACCTTCGCTTTTATTGTTGTATTATACATTATTACGTTTTGAATTCATATAATTTTTTAAATACCATACCTTAAGCACTAAGTGTTCCTCTAAGACCGTCACGAATTTTCAAGTGATGTGGGTACAATCAGTTTAGGAACCATTGCCTAATTGATTTAAAGGATGCCTGTTCAAAAGTGAAGGAGGAACATTTGTGCCAGCAACAACTGGCCATGAGGATATTTGTGTATTGTGTTATAGCCTGATATTTTTAGATATGGCTGAAGTTTACGCTCTTCATATGAGATATACTGCTTTGTTTATACATAAGGCCCAAATAGTTTTAATACAACTTTTCTATAATAAAACAAATTGTTTTGTTTTATAGCTTAGCTAGACGTTTCGGCTTACAAATATGTTGTACACGTATCGTAGTTACACCGAAGGACACAACCGTTACCTGCTAAATTCCGTAAGTCTTTGTGTAATAAACAGTGAATTATCTATATGTACACAAATTTCGATCTACGATGTATAATATTGATAGGATGTGGCCTGCGACGTCATAACTAACTAACTAACTAACTCCATGGAGCAGAGTCTTTCTTGAGAAGCTAGCAGGTCGTCAGCTAGTCAAGAAATTCCCCGCATTTTATGGAACCCGAAGGTTCATTACCGCATTCACAACAGCCCGACACCTGTCCCTATCCTGAGCGCCTACGACGTCATATCTCGGTAGAATGTCTACACAAGTGTTTAAAAGCAGGTATATTAAAATCACCTTCATACGGTTTTAATACAATACAATCTTAAATAGCGTAAATTATAGCCACAAATTTTGAGTTTCACAAATGAAATTTGTCGACCTCGGTGGACAGTGGTTAGCGTGCTCGCCACTGGACCCAAGGTTCGCGGGTTCGATCCCGACCGAGGTCGAAGGATTTTTAAGTGTGATAAAAATCCGTAGCACAACTTCCTTCGGAGGGGAAGTAAAGCCGTCGGTCCCATGTCGTAGATTTACGGCATGTAAAAGAACCTTCGGGCATGAAGAAGAACCAGTAGTGTCCGTAAGCTAAATTCAAGCGGCCATTTCTCACCCAAGTCTCCTGACTGACTGCCAGATGGCTCTGGCAGTCACATCAGGATCGAGTTGAAAAGCGCGGCAGTGGGCCGGTTCCTCACTCGGAAAGAGGAGGCCCAAGCCCATATAGGGCTGTCGAGCCATGGTTATTATTATTATTATTATTATTACAAATGAAATTTAAATATTTTGTAATTCGACCAAGAAAACTTACATGGAAAACCAGTAGGCCTAATTGTCAGGCCGAGTCATCAGTTATCCATGATTCATGACAATTATTAGATATATGTAATGTGTGTTAAATAATAAAATACATAGCAAGTATCAAAATATTGAGAACCCGACATTTTCGGATAAGAGATTGTAGGTCTAATATATTTGTAACATTTATCTGTACGTTTTACACAAATTAGCCTCAGGATTACATTTAAGCCGAAACATGTAGCTACTCTGCACAACACAGCAGTTTGCTTTAGTAGTAAAAGTCGTGTCGGACTGACGTGTCATTGCATGTGGTACTTAGGGAGTTTAAGCATTTCGGGCATCGAACCTACGTGTGAAATGTATGGGACCTTGTAGGAACCGGAACTACATCTGGTCCGCACCCACCAACCTTCAGCCTCATCTCGAGGGCATCCACGCACTATTCTACGCATGATCTGATGCGTTATAGCGCTGTAAAGAAAGTACCAACCGGCCCGTATTGCTCCAATTCTATTGCCGCAAATAGCGCACAATTCTGAAATTTTGTGTTATTAGCAACAGATTATAAGACGTGCGTTTTGTGGTCAAGCAATTGTTTGAACGCACAACAACGCTGTCGCCTTCGCACGAAATCTGTGTGTAGTTTCTTGTTTGACAGTGATAATTAAGAAATTCACCACTGGGCAAATTTTGTATGTAGGTACAACCAAATTATAACTATGTTGTTGTTGTTTGTTCCTGTCGCTCCAACGCGGAGCATAGGGGCCTCCTTTCGGACGTTTCTATGGTCATGTGCGTTGATGTAGTGAGTGACCAGCCCACTGACAATTATAATTATAAATCCCGTATAGAATTTCAGAGTCAGACTGTATCTAACAAATTTAACATATTTAGCCAACGGAAATTGTGGATACTGATTTGGGCCAACAAATTTTCTAGTTACTGCTCTGATAAGGCCGTGCCATGGCTCAGGCAGTCAGTCGCCGGCCTCTCACAGCAGAGGCCCGGGTTGGATCCCGGGTAGGTCCATGTGGGATTTGTGGTGGACAAAGTGGCACTGGGACAGGTTTCTCTCCGAGTACTTTGGTTTTCCCCTGTCAATTTCATTCCACCGGTGCTCCATTAAATTGGAAAAGCAGAAAAAACCTCATCATCTTCATTGCAAGGTTGCACAATAAGACTTAAGGCTGCGGTGCGTCCGTAGCATCTGCTGCGGGGCCCTTCAATAAATAAAATATTGTTCTGACATTTTTATCGATTGCGGTTGTATCGATTGCAGTTGTATATCTTATATAACTAAAACGTTAATGCTCTTTTTAGACGCATCTTTAAAAGAGCCTATTATAACTATTCCATCCGTCCGCCTGTATGCATTAGACATCTGGAAAACCGCTGAACAGATTGTTATGAAATTTGATATTGGGGGTCTTCAAAATTACGTCGGTCAGTACGAATTTTGGGTACAATCGGAAGACAAGTAACGGTAATTTTGGTTGAAGACGTTGACACTTGTCTGCGCGCATCGCAAGCTGATCTTGCTCGGTATTTATGTGACTGAACGGTGTTTGTGAGAAGAAAGTTTGTGGAGAAGAAAGGTTGTGGAGAAGAAAGGTTGTGGAGAAGAAAGGTTGTGGAGAAGAAAGGTTGTGGAGAAGAAAGGTTGTGGAGAAGAAAGGTTGTGGAGAAGAAAGGTTGTGGAGAAGAAAGGTTGTGGAGAAGAAAGGTTGTGGAGAAGAAAGGTTGTGGAGAAGAAAGGTTGTGGAGAAGAAAGGTTGTGGAGAAGAAAGGTTGTGGAGAAGAAAGGTTGTGGAGAAGAAAGGTTGTGGAGAAGAAAGGTTGTGGAGAAGAAAGGTTGTGGAGAAGAAAGGTTGTGGAGAAGAAAGGTTGTGGAGAAGAAAGGTTGTGGAGAAGAAAGGTTGTGGAGAAGAAAGCGAGACACGTTGTGCTCAGTACCAGTTACATGTTTCTAGACAAACAAACTGCATCTGAGCTCCGCAGTTGTTACACAGTCCTGCGTTTCATAAAGCTTATCGTACTGAATATTTCTAAGCGACTTACATTTTGTGTTCTTGAAAAGCCACAAATGGTTTTTAACTGCTAACAAGACAGGCAATGTACGTATAACGTAACATTGAAGCGCGTTCGCGTAACCGTTGTTGCCGTGCAAAAGCGATAACTATTACATACTCTGAGTGTGTGTGTCTGTAGCCTTGGTTACCCAGCATGCAAAGCGCATGCGCCGTATTATATTGTCATCTGTGGCCTGTCTGGCTCTACCATATTTTTCCACATTATCTCATAAACGGCACGATTTTCGGGAAAAAGTTATTGAACATAAAATGTGTGTTTTGATTTTCTCTACAACTTTTGTTTGAAACATTTCTCATTCTAAGAAGAATTCAGCGAGATATTATCATAAATGTACATAGGTCATCATGTACAGTACCCGTTGTTCTTGTCAGATTGTAATGAAACTTGAAATCTGCGCTCTCCTGGGGTATTACGCAGCGTCGAAAGGTAATCCTTTACCGACGTTTCGGGACAACGTATCGGTCCCATCTTCAAGGGTCAAGAAGTTTTCTTGGACTTCTTGACCCTTGAAGAGGGGACCGATAGGCTGTCCCGAAACGTCGGTATCCAATTATCAATCAAGGATCAGAGAGTCATTCTTCTTGGACTGCTTGACCATTGAGGATGGGACCGATAGGCTGTCCCGAAACGTCGGTAATTAACTAACAATCAACGCTGCTGCGTAACATCCCAGAAGATCGAAGGCCTCAAGTTACATTCCACATTAATGCAGTAAAATTGCGTGATATTGTTTCAGAATATATTAAGATTTATGACGTTGAAGGAATTATTTCTCACAAGGTCACTTTTTATGAGCGCACACTAACACGCTATTTTAAAATTATGATGCCTATAAAAGGCGTGTGGAAACAAGCAAGCGGCAGTTCTTATTTGTACACACTGTTGTGACCTCTTGATGGCCAGCTGAACTATAAAGCACATTGTTCGTTTGCAGGTTCTTAATTTTTTTTACATCGGCGTATTCGAGGAATCCGGTCTTTCTGCGTGTCACGTCGGTCTTTCTGCGTGTCACGTCGGTCTTTATGCGTGTCACGTCGGTCTTTATGCGTGTCACGTCGGTCTTTCTGCGTGTCACCTCGGTCTTTCTGCGTGTCACGTCGGTCTTTCTGCGTGTCACCTCGGTCTTTCTGCGTGTCACGTCGGTCTTTCTGCGTGTCACGTCGGTTTTTCTGCGTTTCACGTCGGTCTTTCTGCGTGTCACGCCGCGTCGCTGGATTAGTGCTTCCCGACGGTGCGAAGGGAAGTATTGCCTTCATCTGCAAGGGTTCAGTGTCCATGAAGAACAGATTTTGAATATTCATGGACCTTGAACCTTGAATATGAAGGTACAACCTTCTTTCGAAACGTCGGGAAAGACTTACTTAGCCAAAACCGGAGTCCACAGTCTTCTTAGCTTACGAGGGACGTATTTAGGTGAAAGACCTTCGAATGTTTGGGACATATAAAGTTCTTACAGCGTTGGTGATGAAGATTTCGGTCTTGTGGCATAAGACGCCGTGTACACTGGTGTATACGCTCCTATGTTTCAGAGGAGCATACTGCCTCCATCTTCAGGGTAAACTAAGAAGAAGCTCTTCTTGTTAAAATGTTTGGGAATAATAGGGGAAACCAATTATTATTATAAGGAACTCTCAAATAGTTAATCTTGTAACACACAAACGAGATTAATATTTTATTGTTGAGTCCTAGTTTATTTAACGATTCTGTTTCAAACGAAGAGTTTTCGTAGTGTCAAACAAAATGAAGAGATGGACGTGATTGAGTAACAGTTAAAGATTTCAAATGAGTCGGTCGTGGCCTAAAGTTTCGTCATGTCTATCCATCTGTCTGTCCGTCCGCATGTGACAATTTAGGAAGTGCTGGACGGATTTTCATGAAATTTGTTACTGAAATGTTTTACCAAAATCTATAGACGTATTCTGACTTCTTAAAACACTGACAAAGTAACAGACATTTTGTATGCAAACACACTTAAGTGTCTGCACGCACTTGAAGCCGATATCGCTAAGTAAAAGGGTCATTATTTTATCTGACAACTATCATTTGTTTCTTGCAGCTAATCCGCCGCGCGTGTAGTCGGTCGGCTAAGTGGGTAATGTTAATAGGCTCAAACGTGCCGACAGAAAGTGGCAACCAATAGTTGTCAGATAAAATAATGATCCTTTATGTATCCGGGAGGGGTTGGGCGGTGAACATCTTGCTAACAGAAATTATAAGAAGAAACAATGAAAGGCAGCATTTTATGTGCATTACACCGTTGTGATGGGTATTGCAGTGTTACAGATAATTATACAGGGTGTTGCAGTGTTACAGATAATTATACAAGATGTTGCAGTGTTACAAGTAATTATACAAGGTGTTGCAGTGTTACAGATAATTATACAAGGTGTTGCAGTGTTACAAGTAATTATACAAGGTGTTGCAGTGTTACAGATAATTATACAAGGTGTTGCAGTGTTACAGATAATTATACAAGGTGTTGCAGTGTTACAGGTAATTATACAAGGTGTTGCAGTGTTACAGATAATTATACAAGGTGTTGCAGTGTTACAGACAAGTATACAAGATGTTGCAGTGTTACAGATAATTATGCAAGGTGTTGCAGTGTTACAGATAATTATACAAGGTGTTGCAGTGTTACAGATAATTATACAAGGTGTTGCAGTGTTACAGATAATTATACAAGGTGTTGCAGTGTTACAGATAATTATACAAGGTGTTGCAGTGTTACAGATAATTATACAAGGTGTTGCAGTGTTACAGATAATTATACAAGGTGTTGCAGTGTTACAGATAATTATACAAGGTGTTGCAGTGTTACAGATAATTATACAAGGTGTTGCAGTGTTACAGATAATTATACAAGGTGTTGCAGTGTTACAGATAATTATACAAGGTGAAATGAATTGTGGGGTGGCTAGGGAGCCATTGCTGTTTTGTATTGCAGAAGAGAGCTAATTATGGGTGTGTAACATAAAGTGTGAACCTTGTTAAGATCTGTATGTTTTCTTTATGGTTCTGATGGCGGTAGCCTTTATTACTCTTGGGATTAGTAGGTTGCCGGGTACCGTTCATCCTGAAGTGTTGGGCAGACAGTGGCAAGTTTCAGAAACTGTGTTTCTCTCCAGCCAGAAACTGACAGTAGCTGCGTCCGTACTGTAACCGGCAGTTCTGGTTCGAACCCTGAACATGTCGATTACGCGATGTTACTATTTATTTTGGCATACAAATTGGGGTTTATGAGTACAACATCCGGGTTGAGAAATTAGGGGAGAAAAGTAAATTTAGAAAGGACAGTGGCGACTACCGCTTCAAGGACGGTAGGGACATGTCGCGGTGGTTCTTTGTGAAATCCCGTGCTGCACAAGTGAAAGTTACTAGTAACCCACCCCAGGATTTTGATTCTTTGCGAGCTTGTGGTCTCCCGACCGAGATGAGAGCGGTCCAGCGAGCTGTTTGGTTTAGCCAATCAGGCTTAAAGATTTAAAATGTATTTCGGCCAATGTAGAGCAAAGTTTGCGTGAAGGGGGAAGAATTTCGTAAAGAGAGATTTGAGAAGCGGAGAGGAGAAGACGTACAAGACTGTGTAGTAGAGGCTAGGGGCTAGTTGTTCAAGCGCCGTCCTCAATCGTAAAACTGAAAGCAAAATTGTATTAGATTGCCACGTTACAATTCTACCAATAAAGCTATATACATATTTATCGCTTATTAATTGGACCAACTGGTGAAGTCAGTGCCGGCGCTGAGTTACCTCCACGCAATAATCCCAATAATGATAAGACCTCACGACACCGACACCGAGCTAGCCACGCTACCAAACTGAACGGCAACAGTACCTTTTTTACGTGAGGACGGAATCAGACCCATTGCTTCTTGTTCGTAAAACTAGAAAATGGACAATGTCCACAAACGGCAAATTCCTACCTATACAAGTTTTATGTGTCCCGTTCTTGATAAAGACGAACGTTTCATCAAATATAAGGACAGATTTATTCGATTTGTGTAGTATAGTGCAAGGGCAGGTGATGTAGCACGCATTGAAGGAAGGAGAAATTCTTACAAAGTCTTTGTCGGATAACCTTGAAAAAACCCCATGTATAGATTCGATGATGGATGTTTAAAAAATAGTTCTGGATGGTGTGGATTGGTTTCATTTGACTGAGAATATGGACCAGTGGTTGTATCTTCTGACGAAACTACCAGTTTCTATAAAATTCGAGGAATGTCTTGAATATCTGAGAAACTCTTAGCTTCTAAAGAAGGACCACGCTGCAGGGAGTTACGTAATTAAGATTTAGCTGGTCAGTGTACTTAGCTTTGCAGCAATACCGTCATAGACATCCACATTGACATCCAAAAATCACTTATAACGAAATTTGGAGTGTCAGAATGTAGGTTCTCACAGCGGTGCCTATGAAAAATACTGTCTTCTGGGATATGACGCCCTGTAGTGTTGTTGATATGTACTGATTTTTCTGCTACCTTTCGTTATCATAACACCAAGTTTCTAATCACGGAGGCAGCAATTTCTCTCCAACGCCGATTATGTGTGAACCAAATTCTACAGCGTCACATGCCAACAGACAGCAATTTTTACATTATAACAAACAGAGTATCGCTACTGCGCTAAGCTCCCATAACTGAGAAATGTAGGTAATTTGTTTATAAGACAAAATGTAAATGGGAACGCCGAACAAATAAAAGAAATATAACACAAAGTTTAGAGGTGGAGAACGAAGGACTATCTTAATTTTTTTTCCATGGCGCAACAGCCCCAAGTGGGCCCGGGCTTTCTAATTATCGAGGCTTCACGATCACACTTTTTAGACACACCACACTCGGTAGGACTCCTCTGGACGAGTGATCAGCCCTACGCAGAGACCTCTACCTGACAACACACAACAATCACAAGAGACAGACATCCATGCCCCGGTGGGATTCGAACACGCAATCCCAGCAAGCGAACGGCCGCAGACCCACGCCTTAGACCGCGCGGCCACTGGGATCGGCATATTGTAATAGGCACTGGTAGATAAAATGTGCAATAAATATATGCAACATAACATTTAATGCAAGGGATGTGCAGTGCAGAAAACATGGTGTTGAGTCGCAGCCCTTGTTAATAGTAGGCGTACTTGAGTCTCAGATATATAATATCATATATTATATTACATTACATTATGTGGTTTGCTGCAGTACACTGTTCCTCCTGTTCAGAGACGATGAATGGAAAAAGGAACGTTCTGGAATTGTAGTACTGCAGGAATTCCCATCGCCTCAATAAATACTTTCCGGATGCGCGCGCACAGCTTGTTCGGATACTTCCGCCTGGCGTTGAACAACTTTACAATGCAGTAGCTGCAGGTGACCGAATGGCCTGCCTGTTGAGTACAGACGTGTTGTGGAAGCAGCGAGTGCACGATTTGTTATCTTAGTTTGTTCATTTGACCCCGAAATTTGAGATGGGTTTTATATTTGAACATGGCTGAATATCAATTACATATAAGGTAAAGCAATCCCATTACAGGCCTGGACAGACCCTTAGGGTTCCAGGAGATTAGGTCCCCAGATTTCTAGACAATCGGCACATGAAGGTGATAAGGTTGTCATGTACGCACCGGCCGCCTTTACCCCCCAGGAAATATTCCTGGTACTCATTTCTGTTAGAGGCTGAGTCGACCTCAGGGCCATAGTGCGACTGAAACGATTATGTCAATGAAAAATTGCAATGACTCCATCGGGAATCGAACCCGCGACGTTCCGGCTTGTAGCGCAGTGCCTCAACCAACTGCGCCACCGCGTGCCTCAATATCAATTACATAGAATATATAAAACAACAAACTAGACCCTTTATCGCAAGTGTCGAATTTGACGACATAGGGGCCATTTGCAATGTCGTAATATGTGGCCCGTGTGCTAAAGGGTTAAGTTGGTGTTTTATATACGCTTAATTTAAGTGCAAAAATTTCTGTGCGCGGTGATAGCGTAGTTTGTTTAGCGACTACGCTATGGGCTGGACGGTCCGGGGATCGAATCCCGGTAGGGGCCAGATTTTCCGCACCCGTCCAGACCGGCCCTGGGGCCCACCCAACCTCTTGTACAATGGGTAACGGGTCTCTTTCCCTGGGGTAAAGCGGCCGGAGCGTGGCGTTGACCACCCATCCCCCATCTGGTGCCGAGGTTAAAGAAAGAGTAGAGATATACGTCTACCCCGCTCTGTTCCTTTGTAGCATATTATAGAGGGAATGTTACCTTTAATTTACCAACATTTCTACCGAATTTCAGAATGACTAAATATTAGTATTATAAATTTTTGGATAGGGCGGGAAAGAATGTCCAGACGGATGAAGTAGAAGACCCTGAAGATGGAGACAGTAGTTTCTTCCGAAACGTTGTTAAATTGTTTACCAGACTACACAGCGTCATATTCCTCCAGAAAATATGCTGACAAACCCGAATAATGTTAACAAGCTAGGAAGTTCGAGTTTTCAAATTCTCGCAACTTTGACTATGAAAAATGACACCATGAAGTCTGGTAACATCACAGCCCACAATTCATTAATATTTATGGAAGGTTTTCTCCCATGTATTTAATGAACTCGCAAACAACAGTAACAACAAACAACAAACACAACACAGACATCCATGCCCCCGGTGGGATTTTTTTTTTGTCTGTCCGGGGTTTTTCCCCTTTGATCCATTTTTGTACTGTTTAAATCCTTTCGTCCTTCATGTCACTTTACGTTCCATATTACCGTCCTTACAACAAACACAACACAAACATCCATGCCCCCGGTGGATTCGAACCCACGATCCTAGAAAGCGAGCGGCCGAAGACCCACGCCTTAGACCGCGCGGCCACTGCGATCGGCAAATTATTGCTAATATCACCATGAAATATCTAACAAACATTACAGCAATAAGTATAGGCGTAGCTGTATGCTTTATAATATGTTAAGTGCTTGCCAGTGTATAATCAAGGAGTCTAGTTTCAGAAGTGTGTCATTACACACGCACACACACACACACACGCACACACACAAACAAACTCCGCATTTTTTTGTGCGTTCGCAAAATTGCGAAAAACGATGGCTAGTTTCCTCATGTCTGTTCATCCGTCCGTCCGTCTGTCTGTCTCTCTCTGTCTGTCCGCATGGAATAACTCGACTCCCACTGGGCGGATTTTTATGAAATTTGAGTATTTATCGAAAATATTTCGAGAATAGGGTGCTGAGGAGGATATTTGGGCTTAAGAGGGACGATATAACAGGGGAGTGGAGAAGACTACATAACGAGGAACTTAATGATCTGTACTCATCACCAAATATTATTCGGGTGATCAAATCAAGAAGAATGAGATGGGCGAGGCATGTAACACGTATGGTGAGGGGAGAGGTGCATACAGGATTTTGGTGGGGAGACCTGAGGGAAAGAGACCGCTTGGAAGACCCGGGCGTAGATGGGAGGATAATCTTAAAATGGATCTTCAAGAAGTGGGATGGGGGACATGGACTGGATTGATATGGCTCAGGATAGGGACAGGTGGCGGGCTGTTGTGAGTGCGGTAATGAACCTTCGGATTCCATAAAACGCGGGGAATTTCTTGACTAGCTGACGACCTGTTAGCTTCTCAAGAAGGACTGTGCTACATGGAGTTAGTTAGTTAGTTAGTCGAGAAAATTAAAGTTTCATTAAAATCTGACAACAATAACAGGTACTTTACATGAAGACATATATATGTGTACATTTGTGATAATATCTCGCTCAAATTCTTCTTAGAATGAGAAATATTTCAGACAAATTTTGTAGAGAAAATCACAACACACATTATTTGTTGGGTAATTTTTTTCCCCCAAAAATCGTGCCGTTTATGAGATAACGTGGAAAAATATGGTAGAGCCGGACAGGCCACAGATGACAATATAATACGGCGCATGCGCTTTGCATGCTGGGTAACTAAGGCTGCAGACACACATTCATAATACATAATACTTACTGCTTTTCCACTGCAACAATGGTTACGCGAAGCGCCTTAGTGTTACGTAATACGTACATTGCTGTGTTGTTTAAAAATTAAATTAGCTTTTCTCATAAATAATTCCTGTGCCAAGATTAGGAATCTCCGCGGTAGGGACAGTAAAAGTAGATGTATATTCGCAACAGACGAAAGCCTTGTGTCTCTTTTTTTTTTCTTTTAGTGTGCAAATTCAGCAGGCTCAAATTTCGTCTGCGTTGACCAGTTTAGTTTCGTCAGCAGGCAGCAAGTCTTGATACCATAAAAGTACAAAGCGGGTTCATTGCATAATGTTCCGTAGCCCGCAATATTTGTGTTAATTACGCATTTCTTCTGTAGGAGATAGCAGTCGTAGTAGGATTAACTTGAAACAGATGGCGCAAGAGTCAGCCAGTAAGATGTTAATTGGGAGATAAGTTGATGTGCAATAGCGGTACTGGCAACTCGATCCCGCAAAAACATTCGTGCTGTGACTCGGTTTTACGGACGAAAAGTTTTTCTCTCGCCGAAATTCACGGCCATTTGACAGAGGTTTATGATGGTGTATAGAGAGTGTGCAGTGCGTCAGGAAATGTTGCTGAGAGCTCAAAAATTGTCGAACGTACGTCCACGAAGGTGATCGCACCGATCGGACCACGATTCAACGACGGCTATGAACACAGCACGACAACAGGAACTGATTTTGAAAAACCGACTGGTCGCAATTCGAGATTTATCTTCCTGATTGCAGTTGCCTATCGGAACTACACACCACATTGTCCATGAAGAGCTGTGATCCAACAGCCAGATAGCTACTGCGACGGAAATTTTAAACTCGTACCAAGGTCGGGCACGGAAGGTCGCAGGTTCGATTCACGATGATGTCGGGATTTTTCATTGACATAATCCTTCTGGCCTCAATATGGCCCTGGGGTCGACTCAGCCTCTAACAGAAATTATTACCAGGGATATTTCCTGGGAGGTAAAGGCGGCCAGTGCGTAGGGCTGACAACCTTACCACCTTTATGTGCCGACTGTCTAGAAATCTGGGAGCCTCAACCTCCTGGAACCCTCAGGGCCTGTCTAGGCCTGTACAGTGATTGTTTTACCTTTACCAAGGTGGGACAAATGCATCAATGTGCTCGGGGATTATACTGAAAGATACTTCTATGGAAAAAATGAGCTATATATATTGTATTGAATTTTCATTTAATTTTATGGCCAAGGAAACCTTACTTATTTAACATCCTTCGTAAAATTATTTCTTGCTTAACCAAACACCACGCCTCAATGACGCGCGGGACAGTGTATTTATATGTTTACGAATTCTTAACCTCGGTGGTAGATGAAGACAAATGGTCATCTTCATGCTCAGGCCGCTTTTTCTCCAGGAAAAGAGTAACCAGTATTACTTAAATATGAGACGGAGCCTAAAAGCTACTTTGAACACCACGGACAAAACTTTTTGCCCTTCATTTCAGGCTTCCGCCGCGATGTTGATGAGATCTGCGCTGTTCTGCGATATTACGCGGTGTCGTGTGGTAATTGTTTACCGACGTTTCGGGACAACGTGTCGGTCCCATTTTCACGGGTCAAGAATTCGAGTAGGAAAGAAAGCCAGCAACCTATAACGTAGAATCTGGAAAGTACGGCGGGGTGGCAATCAGTAGGCATGATGACAGCCTTATCGGAGATTGAACCCCAGTACTCTAGTCGTCCAGCCCGTAGGCTACTCACTATCTATTTCTCTTCAACGGGTATTCAATTCGTTTTTTGGGGGGAAATAATCGCTGTTTATCCGAAGCACCATGTGAAGCAGACACATATTATTTGTAAATAAAAGACAGAGTTTTCAATATTAGAGTAGTTATGTAAATGTGTATTTAACTGTGACACTAGCAGCATTCAGCCGAGAACACGAACCATGTCTCAGGGAATATTCGGGGAGATCGGCTGACGAAAAATCTTGTAGCTGCAGGTAGTAAGCAGCAGTGACGTAGTTAGCAGCAGTGACGTATCACCTTTGGTTTCGACATCCGATTTGTTTATATCAGTTCTTCACTGTAGATAACATGTTTTGGAAAGAAGGGTTGTCCACTGTTTATACAAAAATATACCCGTTTAGTGATTTTCACATGCCCAAATACGACGCTCGAAATACATTTTTTTTTCTGTAGCGCAACAGTCCAACTCGGGACTAGGCCCCCTCATGGTTAAGATTTCTAGATCACACACAATTAGACACGCACACTCGATATGACTCTTCTGAACGAGTGATCACCTCGTCGCAGAGGCCGCTACCTACACAACACAACAAACACAAGAGACGAACATCCATGTCCTCAGAGGGATTCGAACCCGCGATCCCAGCACTAAAGCGGCTGCAGACCTACGCCTTGAACCGCACAGCTACCGGGATCGGCGAATTACATACTTACTGCAACAAATATCACGTTTTTACTCGACAGTGATTCAGTCTGCGATCACATTTCACATGTCGACTACCCCAACTCGAATGGCACCTACACATAGGGTAACGACATAAAATGTGACTCTTAGCGTGGAAAGTTACAAATTGTGAATTTGGCTCACCGCCACACAGGTTATAAACCACGTAGTTGTGCGAGGAATCTGATTCTAACCTGACTTGCTGTCATTTATGTCACGTGATCTTATTTCCACGGTAACGATTTGTACACATGCAGAAATACATTTTGCTGCTGGGATTGTTTGCGTCTGTTTTTAAGATTAAGTGCTTGGCAGAGGAATCGGCGACTGGCAGACTGAACAGCTGTGCAAGGTCAGCGTGTTCAAGTCCAAATAGGAATTATACCGACTTTGTTACTACACAAAATGGACTTACTGCCATGTTACTACACAAAATGGACTTACTGCGATGTTACTACACAAAATGGACTTACTGCCATGTTACTACACAAAATGGACTTACTGCCATGTTACTACACAAAATGGACTTACTGCCATGTTACTACACAAAATGGACTTACTGCCATGTTACTACACAAAATGGACTTACTGCCATGTTACTACACAAAATGGACTTACTGCGATGTTACTACACAAAATGGACTTACTGCGATGTTACTACACAAAATGGACTTACTGCGATGTTACTACACAAAATGGACTTACTGCCATGTTACTACACAAAATGGACTTACTGCCATGTTACTACACAAAATGGACTTACTGCCATGTTACTACACAAAATGGACTTACTGCCATGTTACTACACAAAATGGACTTACTGCCATGTTACTACACAAAATGGACTTATTGCGATGTTACTACACAAAATGGACTTACTGCCATGTTACTACACAAAATGGACTTACTGCCATGTTACTACACAAAATGGACTTACAGCCATGTTACTACACAAAATGGACTTACTGCGATGTTACTACACAAAATGGACTTACTGCGATGTTACTACACAAAATGGACTTACTGCCATGTTACTACACAAAATGGACTTACTGCCATGTTACTACACAAAATGGACTTACTGCCATGTTACTACACAAAATGGACTTACTGCCATGTTACTACACAAAATGGACTTATTGCGATGTTACTACACAAAATGGACGTATTGCGATGTTACTACACAAAATGGACTTACTGCCATGTTACTACACAAAATGGACTTACTGCCATGTTACTACACAAAATGGACTTATTGCGATGTTACTACATAAAATGGACTTACTGCGATGTTACTACACAAAATGGACTTACTGCCATGTTACTACACAAAATGGACTTATTGCGATGTTACTACACAAAATGGACTTACTGCCATGTTACTACACAAAATGGACTTATTGCGATGTTACTACACAAAATGGACTTACTGCCATGTTACTTCACAAAATGGACTTATTGCCATGTTACTACACAAAATGGACTTATTGCCATGTTACTACACAAAATGGACTTACTGCCATGTTACTACACAAAATGGACTTATTGCGATGTTACTACACAAAATGGACTTATTGCGATGTTACTACACCAAATGGACTTACTGCCATGTTACTACACAAAATGGACTTATTGCCATGTTACTACATCAAATGGACTTATTGCCGTGTTACTACATAAAATGGACTTATTGTTATGTTACTACATAAAGTGGACTTACTGCCGTGTTACTACATAAAATGGACTTACTGCCACTTTAGTATATAAAATGGACTTTTTGCTTCTTACTACATAAATTGGACTTATTGTCATGTTACTACATCAAATGGACTTACTGCCGTGTTACTACATAAAATGGACTTATTGTCATGTCACTACATAAAGTGGACTTACTGCTATGTTACTACATAAAATGGACTTATTTGCTATGTTACTACATAAAGTGGACTTACTGCTATATTACTACATAAAGTGGACTTACTGCTATGTTACTACATAAAGTGGACTTATTGTCATGTTACTACATAAAGTGGACTTACTGCTATGTTACTACATAAAGTGGACTTACTGCTATGTTACTACATAAAGTGGACTTATTGCTATGTTACTACATAAAATGGACTTATTGCTATGTTACTACATAAAGTGGACTTACTGCCATGTTACTACATAAAGTGGACTTACTGCCATGTTACTACATAAAGTGGACTTATTGCTATGTTACCCAATTTTTATCCAGTCCTAGGGGGCCAATCTGATATCTATCTACGTTTGCAGTGATAAAGATTGTAAGCACCTTTTTTTTAAAAATAAAATTGCACATGGCAATGCTTTACGTTTTTCAAGCCCCTGATATGAATTGTGATTTATTTGGGTATTATTAGCGATGACAAGACTATTGTTTAAGGCAGAGGAGCTGAATGTTGATGATTTCTGAGTTAGGAATCGGAGAAAAATGCCAACTATCACCTTGGAAATTTCTGCACGTTTAAACTTGTAATTAACAGCAAAGGGTGTAGTTTTATCCGGTTTTCACCAGGCGTGATTTATGTTGCCATCTCGTTGCGAAATTGGAGCCGAACACGTGAAAGCTATCAGGCACAGCAGACGTTTTGTAATTTTCAACAGAGAAGGTCATGACTGGGCTTTGTGTAATCTGTAAAGCCTACAAACAAGTTAGAATGGATTTATGCCTAACGGCGTTTGATGCAGGCTCCGTTGTTGACCTTCCAAATGTGTCATTAGACTTGACACACCTGTTCTCAGTAGCAACGATGGAGCTCTGGCACTGCATGCAAGTACAGTGGAACCTCGAACTTCGAACACAATCCGTTCCAGGAGACGGTTCGACTTTTAAGTTGTTCGACTTTCGAGTTAAATTTCCCCATAAGAAATAATGTAAATTGAATTAATCCGTTCCAGACCCCCAAAATTTACCCAATATAAAACATTTTAAGTGCCCATTTCAAAAGATCATAATGATAAAACAAGTATATTTAATTTCAATAACTGAAAATTTTTATTTATAATAGTACATACATAAAAATATTGTATAATAATCAATCAATAATAATAGTAGGAGGGATATTACTGTTCACTGGAAGGTGAATTACCCTTCTTTCATCTGGACCAAGCAGAGAGAGAAGGCAACCACGTGACGACCACGTGATTCTTTGTTCGACTTTAGAGTTTTTGTTCCAGTTTCAAAACCGGATTTTCCTCGAATTTTTTGTTCGAGTTTCAAGTTGTTCGAACATCAAACCGTTCGAAGTTCGAGGGTCCACTGTAGTCAGTTACAACAAAATTTAAGTTTGACATTCGCTTGACACCTGTTTGTTCTTATGTTTCTCACAGTTCAAGGAATGAAGCCTTGTCGTTTGTAAGGAGGCTTATTAGTTACCGGGAGGGCTTTACGTTCGGTTTTGTTCACAAGCAAGAAGAGTATTTAAGCCACTGGCACAGTGTGACGACTGCGTTTGGCTACTTTTTTTTTTAGTGGCTATGGGTGTAAACTAACTAACTAACTAACTCCATGTAGCACAGTCCTTCTTGAGAAGCTAACAGGTCGTCAGCTAGTCAAGAAATTCCCCGCATTTTATGGAACCCGAAGGTTCATTACCGCACTCACAACAGCCCGCCACCTGTCCCTATCCTGAGCCATATCAATCCAGTCCATGCCCCCATCCCACTTCTTGAAGATCCATTTTAATATTATCCTCCCATCTGCGCCTAGGTCTTCCAAGTGGTCTCCTTCCCTCAGGTCTCCCCACCAAAACCCTGTATGCACCTCTCCCCTCACCCATACGTGCTACATGCCCCGCCCACCTCATTCTTCTCGATTTGATCACCCGATGGGTGTAAAACCTTACAGAATACAAGCCGAAATAGTTAACTTCGTGAAGAACAGATGTGGCAAGGTCTGTAAACGTGTGGATATGTGTGGCAGTAAGGGGGCACTGAATTAATGTTGTATAAATGTTCTGAGTAGACAAATTCAAATTCCCGTGTGCAGTTGAGTAATTTTAAAGGATTTTGTGTCCATGTTGTTTATATATTAGTACTTACCACATGTTGTTATGCGAAGTGAAAAAAAAAAAGGATTCCGTACGAAAATTCCATTATATCATTTGCGATATCTCGCAAAAATTTACATTTTTACTTTGAGTTTTAAGTTTTTGTGTAAAATAAACACCTGATGGTAATCGGCTTGATCGAAACATGTAGCGTTTGAAAAAATTAATAACAAATAAATGTTGTGTCAGAAGGAATACTTAGTGTTTTATATATATATACATATATATGTATATATATATGTATATATATATATTCCATTAAATATAAAGGCACAGGATTAATTTTGATATTTTGATATACAAGTATGTGCTATTTTGTTCTGCTCTGTGTATTTGTGTTGTATTTGTGTTTCTTATTGCTGGCTTTGTAATTGGCAGTTGTGCTGTTGAGACAGCGCGTTCGGAAACACGAATTGAATTGAGTCGAACTGAATCATACACTTCTCTCAAAACATCTTACGACTCTTATTTGACCATGATTCATTCCTTCAAATATTTCTGAGTTTTTGCGGTGCTAGTATAAGTACAATAAACGTATCAAATGAAACAAATTAAACCAACTGATGCACAAATTGAGCCACCTTTATTGTACCGTCCTTATTATACGCCCCTACGTATGTTTCGGACCTTGGTCCATTATCAGGGGTTCTTGTCTATAAAAGCTACTACCTCGAATATACTTTTTATAAGACATACATCGCTCGCTATAACTATATTTGAGGTAGTAGCTTTTATATACAAGACCCCCTGATGATGGACCAAGGTCCGAAACATATGTAGGGGCATAATAAGGACGGTACAATAAAGGTGGCTCAATTTGTGCATCAGTTGGTTTAATTTTGTTTCATTTGATTCGTGAAGATGCACGGTGATAATAATGTGAAATTTACAATAAACGTAATTCAAACATATGTATATTTCGTTATGTAACAGCATTAGTATACCGATATGAGATATACCGTTGTGTTTTCAATCAAGGGCCAAATGGAAATATTTTATTTAATTTAAAACGTTCTGTGAGACCGATGTGCCTTTGCATTTGAACAGCATGTGAGTTTTATGTTTCGTTTTTCGTATTAATGAAATGTGTTTCTTGTATTTTTAAATATGTGACATTAAGTAATATGTCGATGTCTGTGGGTGGGCCGGTATAGCGACTTGCTACGGGCTGGGCGGTCCGGGGATCGAATGCTGGTAGGGGCGAGATTTTTTGCACCTGTCCAGACCGGTCTTGGGGCCCACACAACCTCCTGTATAATGGGTACCGAGTCTGTCTTCTCAGGATAAAGCGGCCGGGGCGTGGCGTTGACCATAACCGCCATCTGGTGCCGGGGTTAAAGATAGAGTAGAGCTATACCTCTACTCCCCCTCTGGGCCTTCGTGGTCTGTTGTAGGAAGAACTTTACCCTTACCTTTATCACTTATTTGTGATCTAAAAATTTTATTGGGGGATCTGAAAAACTTTTTCCGGGGCGAAAGGGGGGGCTCCGTGGCCAAATTCAGTCGATTTAAGTATTATACAGTATTTGATCCAACAAACAGCACACTCTATAATAAATAATAATTTGTCACTTATGTCCCTCCTATATGTTTCGACCTCTACAAGGTCATCATCAGGGAGGTATATACAAAGGCATAAAAGTAGAGCAAATTCTGTCAAAGGTGTGCCTGTGTTGCATGAGAATGTCGATGATATTGAAGCTTGCAGGCACCGAGAAACAAAGTACGTCCCGTGGACTACAGTGAAGTTTAATGTAGTGCTGTTGGTAGTGCTGTTTATGCTTGGGGCCCTGCTCTAGTTTAATGTGGTGCTGTTGGTAGTGCTGTTTATGCTTGCTGCCCTGCTCTAGTTTAATGTGGTGCTGTTGGTAGTGCTGTTTATGCTTGGGGCCCTGCTCTAGTTTAATGTGGTGCTGTTGGTAGTGCTGTTTATGCTTGCTGCCCTGCTCTAGTTTAATGTGGTGCTGTTGGTAGTGCTGTTTATGCTTGGTGCCCTGCTCTAGTTTAATGTGGTGCTGTTGGTAGTGCTGTTTATGCTTGCTGCCCTGCTCTAGTTTAATGTGGTGCTGTTGGTAGTGCTGTTTATGCTTGCTGCCCTGCTCTAGTTTAATGTGGTGCTGTTGGTAGTGCTGTTTATGCTTGCTGCCCTGCTCTAGTTTAATGTGGTGCTGTTGGTAGTGCTGTTTATGCTTGCTGCCCTGCTCTCCTTCTGTCTGATAATGCAGCAGCAGATTTGGACTTAAAAAGAGTTTACATTTTTGTTTTCTTCTTTCCTTCTTTTTGCTTTATCTGTCATTTCTTCCGTTTCTGTTTATTCATTACTTTGTAACGAAGCTCCCCAGGTTAGAGACTTTGTGTTGTGTTTCGTAACATGTTAATTTTTTTACGGTGAGGAGTTGTTTGCACCTCGCCCAACCCCCAAGCTGGAGGACCACCCCTTTTCGGCTGTCCGCGACTGCTTATTCGATGTATTCGCAGCTACCCTCCATATCCGGAGGCCGTTCCTGCATCCGCAACCTGAGGACGCGCCATGCCGTGGTGACAGGTGGCAACGAAATTTCGGGTTCCATACAAGCGGGGAATTTCTTGACTAGCTGACGACCTGTTAGCTTCTTAAGAAGGACTGTGCTACATGCAGTTAGTTAGTAACGACGCTCTTAGTAGCGACGATTATGCAGCGTCGACTAAGAGTGCGTTTACTGCATAATGAATGAGAAAGGATGTGAAAGGAAGGGGTCGTGGCTAAATTTAAGGCACTGCCCCGACTTTGGTCTGGAGAGATTAAATAAATCCACGATAAACCTCACTCAGTATAGCCGGTCTGTGGGGCAAGAATTTGAACTGGGTTCCTCCCGTATGCGACGCACAAGGGGCTTTGGCCCGCTGTTGCCTTGAAATAGACCAATTCGGGCTCCAGAGAAAGTTACTGTTAACTACAGTCCAGTTACTGTTAACTACAGTCCAGTTACTGTTAACTACAGTCCAGTTACTGTTAACTACAGTGCAGTTACTGTTAACTACAGTCCAGTTACTGTTAACTACAGTCCAGTTCCTGTTAACTACAGTGCAGTTACTGTTAACTACAGTCCAGTTACTGTTAACTACAGTCCAGTTACTGTTAACTACAGTCCAGTTACTGTTAACTACAGTGCAGTTCCTGTTAACTACAGTGCAGTTACTGTTAACTACAGTCCAGTTACTGTTAACTACAGTCCAGTTACTGTTAACTACAGTCCAGTTACTGTTAACTACAGTGCAGTTCCTGTTAACTACAGTGCAGTTACTGTTAACTACAGTCCAGTTACTGTTAACTACAGTCCAGTTACTGTTAACTACAGTCCAGTTACTGTTAACTACAGTGCAGTTACTGTTAACTACAGTCCAGTTACTGTTAACTACAGTGCAGTTACTGTTAACTACAGTCCAGTTACTGTTAACTACAGTGCAGTTACTGTTAACTACAGTGCAGTTACTTTATCTTCAAACTTGCGGGGTGAGGAAGTGGGGAAAGAGGAAGGAAAAGGGAGGCGCGGGGTACGAGGCTACTACCTGCTTTATGGCACGAGATTCATCCATTCATTATGCAGTCTGTCTTACGACAGGTCCGTAGCCTCTTCCAAAGCGAGTTCTCCACAGGGTGCGATCTAGTGCTTCCTCTTTCAATTTCCAGTATCTTCTCTTTTCCAGTAGCTGCTTACGTCTTCTTCCTCGTCTTCTCGTCATTTCTGTCCTTCCCTCTAACTTTCCTTCAATCACGTGTTTCAGAAGGCAGTTTCTACGCAAGATGTGACCAATCCAGTTAGCCTTTCTTCTTTTTATTGTATGTACGATATTCCTCTCCTCCTTGACTCTGTGTAATACTTCTTCATTTCTCACACGATCGGTCCAACTGAACTTCTCCATTCTTCTCCAGCACCACATATCAAAACTTTCCAGATACTTCTGATCCACTTTCCCAAGTGTCCACGTTTCAGCACCATACAAAGCTATGCTCCAAATGTAGCACTTTACTAGTTTCTTCCTTAAATTTAAGTCCAGTTTGCTGGTGAAAAGAGTCTGCTTCTTGTTGAATGCTGCTTTTGCCATGACAATTCTGTATTTAATTTCACGTGTACACCTTGCATCATTTGTTATCATGCTGCCTAAATAATTTAAATATTCCACATTCTCCAATTGTTTTTGATGTCAGTGAAAAATACCAGTCCCAAATACATCGGCCACTACAACATTAGGAGTCGGCACAGTCACTCTGACTGTTCTTACACAGACAGTAATGGTCGAGTCATATACCCTTGCCAGGCGAATGCCCACCACATCCTGCCCGCATTCGTTAAATACCTTCCAAGTCTCTATGAACCAGAACTGAACAGTACTGCAGTTGGATGTGTTTGGAATGCTGGATCCTGTGATTTGGTTCACTTTTATCTAACAGCGTGATCGAAGACAATCGAAGCACCTGTCTTCCACTCGGCACTCGTGCTGAGGAATCCGAGCGAGGTCATTCATCTTTCACGAAGGTCCCTGTCATGTAGTTACACGGTGTTCAACACACGTCAGGTAAAGAATGAAACACCGCAGTGACGTAATGAGTGTGAAGGTGGCGTCGGTTTATCAGACAGGTCTATCGCAATGTCGATACGTGTGCAGTCTGTGTGCTCTGACAGCATATCGTTCTGTTTGTAGTTCGACTCAGCTGGAGGTCTTCATGCGCTGTTCTGTGATACACTGCGACTGTGCGCTTGTCTACCCGGCGGAGCACACAGTATAAATCTGTGCGAATGAAAGATGTATGGAAACTCCGGACGGATTTTTATGAAATTGGGTACTGGTGCTGGGGGGGGTTATGTGAAAATTTGTCAATCACTTCCAGTTTTGGTTTTAAAAGTTAGACAAATATAACAGACACGTTACGTGAACAGCTACAAGCATATCTGTCAAATAAATTCAGAGCAAACTGGGTTAGAATAGAAATGACGATGGCGATGTTGTTGTTGATGATGCTGATGATTTGATGATGCTGATGATAATAAAACAGTGCGGAAGGGGACAGAAAACAGAGGAAATCTAAGAAGGACGGGAATATTTGAAGAAATAGACAGAGCTGATACATGAAAAGAGAAGTAGCAATTAAGTAGATAAGTAGCAGAATAAGAAGGTAACCAAGCATAAAGAAGAACAGAATGGCCAAAGGGATGAGATTAAAGGAATTGATGGAAAAGGAGATGAAGGAGAAAGAATTATGAGAAGTCGTATTCACATGTCGCTTTCATATTTGTATTATTCAGAAAAGCGATTTATGACTTGGGTAAAAAAAGGCGAAGTTGTGCTTGTGCTTAAATAAGCACGACGTATTGATGGAGTTGAGGTAGGCCTATAGCGCTAGTCATTATAACGTCAGCACTAGACGGAGCTGAGTGGCCAGCATCGCAGTCCCGCACGTGAAGGCTGGGTGGCACTCAAAGCCAGTCTGGACACTGTAGAAAGAGAAAGCGTCTTGCCTATGGGCTCGTAGACTAAGCGACGTAGTGGCGAGCTGTTCAGGCTTGTACGATTGTGTCCGAAGAGGATATAATGACCTGTACTGCTACAGAACATCTTTTTGACGTAAAACGTCTTACATTTCGGTACACATCGGTGGGTCACCTCGGCGCTTGCGGTGTCAGACTTTCGCGTTACCTACGTTTCTTCACAGTGCTCCGCGCCTACTTCGACTACAGCAGTGAACGATACATAGTTTGAAAGGCAAGGAATGTGCCTACACGCTGAAAACAGAATCATCGAAAAATCTTGAAATCTGCCAAAATGGCGGCCATGTCAAAATCACCTACGATTTTCACACTCTCACCATCTAACGTCTTACATTTCGGTACACATAGGTGGGTCACCTCGGCGCTGTTTTTTACAGGTTCACGATCGCCAACATTCAACTTGTCGGCGTGACGTTTTACGTACAATTTGCGGTTCAGTCGTAGCTTGAAACACCGAAGATTTTTTATATTGCGCAGGAAACCTGCATCCAGCGGGAATTTAGAGCACTTCGAGTTCGTTCTATGAAATAACGTTAAGATCAACTGCAGATTAAAACAAGCTCTTAAACTTCCAGAAGATGCACGCTTCGTATGCGGTAAAGCGCGCGTTACAACTGACCTGCAGGGACACGATAAAATAGACGCACTGTAGTCTGTACCGTCCCACGCACTTCTTATTTATGCTCAGTTCGAGATTTTCACGGCACAAAATACGCACGTTTTGGGTCTTGTAGCATATCGTGACGTCCTACAACAGTCATTGGTGCCTACTTACAAGACTACAGGGTGTTACGAACCGCATTACAGTATGAAGGTTTTGTGTGGCTAGCAGGCCGACGTCATGTCTGTTATCATGGGACTGACTCATTTAGACCATGAAACACGATCTCTGTGAACGGCAAATCGCTCGTCTTGTTGCTCGCTGTTGCTTACCTGTCCGGGTCTACATGACCTCACTTTCCCGAGCTCCCACTGAGAACTGTGTTTCATACTGTGATGCAGATTGTGAGACATTATTTTGCTTCGCTGCCTTTTTTATTTAGGCTGCTTGGATCTGATCGTTGACCGGTGTTCGGTCTGCAAACATGATCAATCGTGTTTTGTGACACCCTGTAATGTTTTGAGAACAGGTAGATACATCTCAGGCTGTTGCAAATTGTGCTACGTTTATTCCTGACACCAGTAACACATAACACAGCAGGCTTCTGTGTTATGTGTTACTGGTGTAATGCCTGTTGAACACAATCTTTTAAAGCTTGTAGTTTTCACTTGAGTCACCTTCTTTGGCGTTAGAAAGTCACTGCCTTTGGCTATGTTTCGTCTTGGAATTCTTGACCCTTAAAGATAGGACCGATATGTTGTCCCGAAACGTCGGCACAGAATTACCACTCTACGCTGCGTAATATCCCAGAAGGGCGCAGATATGTTATTTTTTGAATGAGCGACGTTGTACAAAGCCCAGAAACCTTGTAATTTCTACCACTCATTTTCCGAAACAGTAATAACAGCTTGGTCTTTATAATCCAGACGCACTGTGTTTTCTGTGATGCAGTAATACAATTTATGTTCATGCTTCAAAGGGATGAGTTTGTGTGAAGTTGTTAGCTGAATGATGTCTTCGCACTTCTGGGGTGTTATGCAGCGTTGATTGGTAATTAGTTACAGTCGTTTCGGGACAGCCTGTCGGTCTCATCTTCAAACATCAAGCAGTCCCAGTCCCTATCCTTGACCCTTGAAGATAGGACCGATAGGCTATCCCGAAACGTCTGTAACTAATTACCACTCAACGGTGCGTAACATCTCAGAAGATCGAATACCTCAAGTACACAGTGGCGGAAGCCTGAAATATTGAATTGTTAGAAGAATATTTGGGTCTGAGATTAAGTAACAGGGGAGTGGAGAAATGTTTGTTAAGTTGTACTTTCACCAAGTATTCCTACGATGACCAAATCACGGACAATGAGATGGGTGGGACAAACAGTACGCATGGGAGAGATGAGAAAGTCATGACCACAGTGTTCTGATAAAGCCTGGATTTAAGATACCGCTGGGAAAACCAACAAAAAATAGTTAAAGGTAAAGGTGTCCCTTTCCACGCTATGATTGCATCGTGGGGGGGGGGGGGTTGTAGATTTGTAGCTGCACTTATTCTTAATCTCGGAACTAGATGGAGTGAGTGATTAGCTTCAGGCTCCTGCTGTTTAATCCACAGAGAAAGAGCCCGCAATACTCATTAAATAAGCGGCTGTGTGTGCTCCAGGACCGGTCTGGACGTTTTGGAGAAGAAAGAAGTTCCGCTGCCGACAATGTAACACCAGACATGAGTGGGCGGATTGTGTAAAGTGATCTTACAGAGACTGTGTGTGGGCTGTGCTGCGGGCACCAGTGGTCGTCGTGTCTCAACAGGAGAGAGCCTTCGAGTAGGCGCACAAAATGCGGGGAAGTTTCTTGACTAGCTGAGGAACCATTAGCTTCTCAATATGGACTCCGTTCTGTAGAACTAGTTAGCTATACACTTTCTTATTACGATGGTTAGGTACAACACCAAATACGATGGTTAGGTACAACACCAAATACGATGGTTAGATACAACACCAAATACGATGGTTAGGTACAACACCAAATACGATGGTTAGATACAACACCAAATACGATGGTTAGGTACAACACCAAATAAGATGGTTAGGTACAACACCAAATACGATGGTTAGGTACAACACCAAATACGATGGTTAGGTACAACACCAAGTACGATGGTTGGGTACAACACCTAATGCGATGGTTGGGTACAAGACCAAATATGATGGTTGGGTACAACACCAAATACGATGGTTAGGTACAACACCAAATACGATGGTTAGGTACAACACCAAATACGATGGTTAGGTACAACACCAAATACGATGGTTAGGTACAACACCAAATACGATGGTTAGGTACAACACCAAATACGATGGTTAGGTACAACACCAAATACGATGGTTAGGTACAACACCAAATACGATGGTTAGGTACAACACCAAATACGATGGTTAGGTACAACACCAAATACGATGGTTAGGTACAACACCAAATACGATGGTTAGGTACAACACCAAATACGATGGTTAGGTACAACACCAAATACGATGGTTAGGTACAACACCAAATACGATGGTTAGGTACAACACCAAATACGATGGTTAGGTACAACACCAAATACGATGGTTAGGTACAACACCAAGTACGATGGTTAGGTACAACACCAAATACGATGGTTAGGTACAACACCAAATACGATGGTTAGGTACAACACCAAATACGATGGTTAGGTACAACACCAAATACGATGGTTAGGTACAACACCAAATACGATGGTTAGGTACAACACCAAATACGATGGTTAGGTACAACACCAAATACGATGGTTAGGTACAACACCAAATACGATGGTTAGGTACAACACCAAATACGATGGTTAGGTACAACACCAAATACGATGGTTAGGTACAACACCAAGTACGATGGTTAGGTACAACACCAAATACGATGGTTAGGTACAACACCAAATACGATGGTTAGGTACAACACCAAGTACGATGGTTAGGTACAACACCAAGTACGATGGTTAGGTACAACACCAAGTACGATGGTTAGGTACAACACCAAGTACGATGGTTAGGTACAACACCAAATACGATGGTTAGGTACAACACCAAATACGATGGTTAGGTAGAACACCAAGTACGATGGTTAGGTACAACACCAAATACGATGGTTAGGTACAACACCAAATACGATGGTTAGGTACAACACCAAATACGATGGTTAGGTACAACACCAAGTACGATGGTTAGGTACAACACCAAATACGATGGTTAGGTACAACACCAAATACGATGGTTAGGTACAACACCAAATACGATGGTTAGGTACAACACCAAATACGATGGTTAGGTACAACACCAAATACGATGGTTAGGTACAACACCAAGTACGATGGTTAGGTACAACACCAAGTACGATGGTTAGGTACAACACCAAATACGATGGTTAGGTACAACACCAAGTACGATGGTTAGGTACAACACCAAGTACGATGGTTAGGTACAACACCAAGTACGATGGTTAGGTACAACACCAAATACGATGGTTAGGTACAACACCAAATACGATGGTTAGGTACAACACCAAATACGATGGTTAGGTACAACACCAAATACGATGGTTAGGTACAACACCAAATACGATGGTTAGGTACAACACCAAATACCAGCCGCACACTACACCGAACCGACCGAAACAGAAAGGAAGGTGCAGAATATCACCAAAGTCTCGTTCCCCGAATTGCTTCGTGGCAGAAAGTACGCTTTACGTCGACAAAGTTTTGTTAGAAGTAGATGACCACGACGCATTCAGCGCCCCCCCCCCCAAAAAAAAATCATCGAAAACTATGACATTACTCAACTTCTGCATAAATATATTACGAATATATTCTGCCGACTCAGCGCACACAACAAAGACTAGCGAAACGACCGCAACGAAACCTACCGGAATTCTAGCACAACGATCGTTTGTCACATTGGTTACGTTTTTGTGCCGTCCGGAGGGCAGGGGGCGTGTAACCGTTGTGTAGCTAACTGCAACGTGGGCACGGGTCGGCTATACTTACAAATTATTTTTATTATTGTCTCTTTAAGACTTATGCTGGGTCGTGATAGACTTAATTCCACAGAGTCTCCAGCTTCAGGTGCAGGTAACGTTAGCGAGCCTAGGCTGATGTCACAAGTCGGCAGAGTGCGCGAAGTCGTGTGCGCGTAGATCAGTGTGTTCGTGCAGTCAGAGCGGTGGAGGTGCCAGTATTGGTCTGCTTACGTAGCAGCTGCAATCACGTGACCTAAGTATGAGGGCTGTAAGGTTTATGAGACTGACGCTGAAGTTTGTCATGCAAAATGACTGGGACTTTGTGGATGTAGTCGTGCTATAAGTGTGTAGCCACTCCTAAACTAATCAGGTGTACGCTTTTCGACCGATGAAGCCTGGCCTCATTTACATCAGTTAACATTGGGACATTGCCAATTCCTTGCAACATGACGCGACACTAAAACAACTTCATCATAATTGATTCAGCTTGTTGCCCTCTCTTCCGTTCTGAACACGTACAAAGAATGAAGCGCGACGAACGGTATGTTGAAGCATGGAGGGGAGAAGTCGACAGACAATGGACTGCCCTGAAAATGACCTCTGAAGTGGTCAAGTGTACCTGTGCTTTGGCGAGCACTCTATAGTTAAACCAAGACGTGTATTGCATTAAAGGAGCAGGGTAAACCGACTGTTTATCGGGTAGAATGTATGACACTGTGCATGCCATGCAGGTGTACAGGAGGAGAAGGTTTATAGCTCCACTGATTCTTAACCTTGGCACTAGATGGAGATGAGTGGGTAAAGTCACGCCCCGGCTGCTTTACCTCCGGGGAAAGTGTTGCCAGCACTCGTTGAATATGAGGCTGGATCTGGACGTTTCGGAGAAAGAGAAATCTGTCGCCCCTCCCATGAATCGAACCCGGATCGTCCACAGCATCTCACCAATTCACTCTATCGATTACACTATCCCGGTTTCCCTCTGGTTATTGTACTGGGTGCGGCGGAGGAAACGCATGTTTTTCGAATGGCTAGGACTCGGCAAGGAGGAGGGTGGGGGATTTCCGCCCCTTGCTAGTAGACAGCTTAGATCAGGGGTCGGCAAACTACGGCCCGCGGGCCAAATCCGGCCCGCCGCCTCTTTTTGTACGGCCCGCGAGCTAAGAATGGATTTTACATTTTCAAATTATTTAAAATTTCAAAGTACGCGCTATAACGGAACCGTCATGTGGCGCTCGTATAGCTTCGCATTCGCACGCTGCTTGGCGGCCTCTGCTGTGACGCCACGCGGTTATAATTCGGCAGCGTTTCCAGTGAACATTTGCAATCAATTGTGATGATAGGCAGTACTAACTTTGAACCCCAATTTGGTGAAATGTTATCTAAAAAAAAAAGCAATTCCATTCTTCTCATTAGTAGAGCTGTATTTCAAACAATTGTAGTCTACTTATTATTATTATTACGTTACATTTTGTTCAATACATTTGTGAAAACTTGTTTTTTTTCTTGTTATTTAAGTAGGCCTACCGTCATAAATATCCTCGAGTTTGCCTCTTGGCCCGCAGAGCCTAAAATATTTACTATTTGGCCCTTTACAAAAAATGTTTGCCGACCCCTGGCTTAGATGATGCAGTTTCAGTAGCCATGGCACCGTGGACCCACGAGTCTCGGGTGTTTGTCGTTGAAAATTATATCAAAAGTGGTGAATCCGTAATTGCCGTTCAGCGCCTTTTCCGTAAACAGTTCAATGTGGAGCGCCGTGGAAACATCTCTGATCGTAACATGATACTGAGGTGGGTTGATGCGTTTAGGACAACTGGAACTGAAACATCTCTGATCGTAACACGATACTGAGGTGGGTTGATGCGTTTAGGACAACTGGAACTGAAACATCTCTGATCGTAACATGATACTGAGGTGGGTTGATGCGTTTAGGACAACTGGAACTGAAACATCTCTGATCGTAACACGATACTGAGGTGGGTTGATGCGTTTAGGACAACTGGAACTGAAACATCTCTGATCGTAACATGATACTGAGGTGGGTTGATGCGTTTAGGACAACTGGAACTGAAACATCTCTGATCGTAACATGATACTGAGGTGGGTTGATGCGTTTAGGACAACTGGAACTGAAACATCTCTGATCGTAACATGATACTGAGGTGGGTTGATGCGTTTAGGACAACTGGAACTGAAACATCTCTGATCGTAACACGATACTGAGGTGGGTTGATGCTAGGACAACTGGAACTGAAACATCTCTGATCGTAACATGATACTGAGGTGGGTTGATGCGTTTAGGACAACTGGAACTGAAACATCTCTGATCGTAACATGATACTGAGGTGGGTTGATGCGTTTAGGACAACTGGAACTGAAACATCTCTGATCGTAACATGATACTGAGGTGGGTTGATGCGTTTAGGACAACTGGAACTGAAACATCTCTGATCGTAACATGATACTGAGGTGGGTTGATGCGTTTAGGACAACTGGAACTGAAACATCTCTGATCGTAACATGATACTGAGGTGGGTTGATGCGTTTAGGACAACTGGAACTGAAACATCTCTGATCGTAACATGATACTGAGGTGGGTTGATGCGTTTAGGACAACTGGAACTGAAACATCTCTGATCGTAACACGATACTGAGGTGGGTTGATGCGTTTAGGACAACTGGAACTGAAACATCTCTGATCGTAACATGATACTGAGGTGGGTTGATGCGTTTAGGACAACTGGAACTGAAACATCTCTGATCGTAACATGATACTGAGGTGGGTTGATGCGTTTAGGACAACTGGAACTGAAACATCTCTGATCGTAACATGATACTGAGGTGGGTTGATGCGTTTAGGACAACTGGAACTGAAACATCTCTGATCGTAACATGATACTGAGGTGGGTTGATGCGTTTAGGACAACTGGAACTGAAACATCTCTGATCGTAACATGATACTGAGGTGGGTTGATGCGTTTAGGACAACTGGAACTGAAACATCTCTGATCGTAACATGATACTGAGGTGGGTTGATGCGTTTAGGACAACTGGAACTGAAACATCTCTGATCGTAACATGATACTGAGGTGGGTTGATGCGTTTAGGACAACTGGAACTGAAAGATTGGAATCGCTACTGTGGGGGAAGAAATGTTGGGAAGAGCAATGCAGAATTTCGAGGAGAGGTTGCAAGATTGCGTACAGAAGGAAGGGCGTCACTTGAAGGACGTTATGTTTCGGAAGTAATTCAAAAATGTCCAACAAAAACTGCATTGTAAAACCTTTCTTTTTGTGTCATTAAAATTTGTTTACTTTGAAAATCAACTGAGTTATTGTTATTTGAAAAACGTGCGTTTCCTCTGCCGCACCCTGTATAACTTCTGCCACCGATAGTTTCTATGTTACGAACGTGATATCTCATTTTGAATTCAAGTTCCCGCCGCCGTGTAAATGAGATCTTCGCTCGTCTGGGATGTTACACAGCGTTGATTGGTAGTTAGTTACCGACGTTTCGGGACAACCTATCTGTCCAATCTTCAAGGGTCAAGCAGTCCAAGAAGAAGTAACAGTATTATTGATACTTCTGCGACGTGTTTCGGATAACAGCAATTTGATGCAAAGAAAGCTAAAGCAATCTCATTACAGGCCTGGACAGGCCCTTAGGGTTCCAGGAGGTTGAGGCTCCCAGATTTATAGACAATCGGCACATGAAAGTGGTAAGGTTGTCAGCCCTACGCACCTGCCGCCTTTACCCGCCAGGAAATATTCCTGGTAGTCATTTCTGTTGGAGGCTGAGTCGACCCCAGGGCCATAGTGCGACCGAAAGGTTTATGTCAATGAAAAATTCCAATGACACCATCGGGAATCGAACCCGCGACCTTCCGGCTTGTAGCGCAGTGCCTCAACCAACTGCGCCACCGCGTGTTTCCCGATGCAAAGAAATACATACAGAAACTAATACAAATATCGCACAGTTTTAACCTAATTTTAGTAAGTGTTTAATATCAAGTAACGACATTTTGACTGATTTTGTAATATGTCATTTACCAATACAACTGACAACCATATGTTTTAGCATCTTATGCCCGTTTGTGTCAACGACCTCCTTCAGGATGGCTGTTGTTATTAGCCGAAACATGTCGGAGGACCAATGTATATATATATATATATATATATATATACATGTTAAACAACAGATATGCAGTTAGTAGGACGTATATATATTGTTACTTGTGTGTTTATGTGTTCTGTATGGATCTCAGAATAACAGCGATTGTTGCTCTTACAACGCTGATTGGTTCTTGTAACGGTGAAGGAATGTGTTTACTGCGCGGTACGAACTGAATCCTAGTTATTAGTGGTCGTGCCATGGCTGAGGCTGTTAGGCGCCGGTCTATCACCGCGGGGACCCGGATTCGATCCCAGATTAGTCCCTGTGCGATTTGTGGTGGACAAAGTGGCACTGGGACAGGTTTTTCTCCCAGTACTTCGGTTTTATCATGTTAGTATCATTCCATCAATGCTTCATACTCATGTTCATCTACACATTGCTCTTACGAGAAGGATAAACGGGCGAGGCCTGGGCACCTGCATGAAAGGAATGCTCTTTCGGAAATCTGGGAGCGTTAAACGAAAAAATATCTTTCACTTTTTTTTCTTAGTTCTTAAGGCTGTGCCACGGCTTAGGCTGTTAGTGACCAGTTTCTCACCACGGATTCCCGGCTTCGATTCCAGGTCAGTCTGTTTGAGGTTAGTGGTGGTGGACAAAGTGGAACAGAATTTTCTCCGAGCACCTCAGTCTTCCTCTGTCTATATCATTCCACCAATGCCCCATTACTCATCTTCAGCTACACGTTGTTATTACCAGAAAGATAAACTGGCAAAGCCTGGGAACCTCCCTGAAAGGAATGCTCTTTCGGAAATCGGGGAACATTGGACAGGAAAACACTTCCACTTCTTAAAGGGTTAAAAATATTGGCTTGCGCGCAGTGCGTTGTTTTGGGGTTTTGTTTTAAACAGATTCGGCCGTAGTTCTCGTTGTATGATAACGACTTCGCCGCAGTCTCAAGGCGACCCGTCGGTCTCATTGTGTACAGATCCATTACCACGACAGCCCGCGGCTCTGTAACAGGATCTGCGTACCGGCTTACCTTCGTGGAGGGTTGAAACCATTTCCGTATGTGCTTCGTCGTTAAGGGTCAATACAACTGTGGAAATTCCAAACCTGTAATCACGGTTTAGCAGGACTGGCATGCGGGCGTTCCTTCTGCTCGACAGCCTTGTCTGGGCTTGGAGGTCTTTACTCTTCGCCTGGCCTAAGGCCAGTTTAGTACTAGCTCCAACAATGCATTCTTACAAGCCATTATTATAACTTAATGATGTTTCTGGGGACCCCCAAACGATTATATCTCACACTCCATCATCTGATTCAGTGACAACCCAAACAAATCACGACTCACACTTTCTGTATTAACAAATTTATTTACAAGAATTTTCGTTTTTACAAAATCACTACTTGGCGATGTAAATTGTTTTGAGGGCCGTGCCATGGCTCAGGCGGTTAGTCGCCGGCCTCTCACCGCGGAGGCCTGGGTTCGATCCCGGGTCAGTCCATGTGGTATTTGTGTTGGACAAAGTGGCACTGGGACAGGTTTTTTCTCCGAGTACTTCGGTTTTCCTCTGTCAATTTCATTCCACCGATGATCCATTACAAGGAAAGTAGAAAAAGTTAATAATCTTCATCACAGGGTTGCACAATAAGCCTCAAGGCTGCGGTGCGTCCGTAGCATCTGCTGCGGGGCCCTTAAAAAAGTTTTTAAGTTATTTACAGACTCTGTCAGTTGCTAATATTATATAGCGCCGGTGAAAGGTGAATAAATACGGAGCATTAGTGGAATGATGTTGACACGGGGAACCAAAGTACTCGAAAAAAAAGCAGTCTCTATGCCACTTTGTCCACCACAAATCTGACATGGACTGACCTGCTATCGAACACGGGTATTCGCGGTGAGAGGCCGGCGACTAGTCGCCTGAGCCATGGCACGGCCTGTGCAGCATGCAAAGATATGTAATTAACATTGCTATGCACGTGATGTATTAACATTGCTATGCACGTGATGTATTAACATTGCTATGCACGTGATGTATTAACATTGCTATGCACGTGATGTATTAACATTGCTATGCACGTGATGTATTAACATTGCTATGCACGTGATGTATTAACATTGCTATGCACGTGATGTATTAACATTGCTATGCACGTGATGTATTAACATTGCTATGCACGTGATGTATTAACATTGCTATGCACGTGATGTATTAACATTGCTATGCACGTGATGTGGTATTAACATTGCTATGCACGTGATGTATTAACATTGCTATGCACGTGATGTGGTATTAACATTGCTATGCACGTGATGTATTAACATTGCTATGCACGTGATGTGGTATTAACATTGCTATGCACGTGATGTATTAACATTGCTATGCACGTGATGTGGTATTAACATTGCTATGCACGTGATGTGGTGTGGACATAGGATGACATAAGCTTCTAATGAAGTAATACTTGCTGCCAAATTTTTGGGCTGCCTGATGGTAGAAGGGGGCCCCCCTGTGATTATTACCTAAGTGTCAGTAATAAGAATATTCTTGTCTAATGTAGATCTATAAAGTACTTATTTCTGCATCATGCTGTAATTCTTAATCAACACGAAACAGTTGTTAGACACCAGCGGTCCAGAGCAACAAAACAATCAACTTCACTTAATGAAAGGCGCAGTTTAAAGGAGCTGAGCGTAATCTGCGAAATACCACGGGAGTAGGGGAAGCCGACTCGCCAGAAGCTTGGTCTCATCCCGATTTGTCGGAAGCAGTCACTAAAGGTCGAAAAAATTGTATTGAAATGGTTGGTCATGAAAGGTTGAAATCTGAAAAAAATCGAAGTTCACGACGTCTGACATTCTACAGTAAAACTTTATGTGAAATAATTGTTGATATGACGAATATTTAATGGAAATAACATAACTTAATATTTACTGTCTTAGACATGCTGTTTGTAGTGAGATCTCGTCTGCAGTAGATGTATATCTGCGGTAAATACAGACCAAAGCCAGTGCTGTGTGCACAATCATGACACAGACAGCTGTCAATGTATGCATGTCATTTAAATAACAGGCTGTAACCTTGCAATAGGCCGAACGAATGTCCCCGCAGTCTGATCAAATATTTACTTCCTAACGTACAATTCCGAGGGTTTTCAATAAGTAAGGGTCCCTAAGGCCGGCTACACACCTAACTGCATACTTGAACGGTATGCTTGTACATATTTATTGTACAAGTATACCTGATGGCCGTATAGCCTCCACACGGCACAAGTATACTTGAACAGTGCCAGTTTACGCTTGAACCATGTCGTCGACGGACGACGACGACGACGACGACGCGCTCGCTTTAGCTGCTTTCGTTTTAGTTCAAAGAAAAAAAGCAACGAAAAAACGTAGCTTGTGGTGTAAAGACTGGCTAATGAAAAGGGAAAGTTACTCACACAGTAATTTTTTAAAGGAATTGACAATATACCATCGTGATTGGCATAATTACTTGCGAATGGACGAAGAAACGTACTTGAAACTTTTATCACTCGTCACTCCTTTAATTAGAAAGCAGGACACGATCATGAGAGAGGCGATAACACGATCATGAGAGAGGCTATAACACGATCATGAGAGAGGCTATAACACGATCATGAGAGAGGCTATAACACGATCATGAGAGAGGCTATAACACGATCATGAGAGAGGCTATAACACGATCATGAGAGAGGCTATAACACGATCATGAGAGAGGCTATAACACGATCATGAGAGAGGCTATAACACGATCATGAGAGAGGCTATAACACGATCATGAGAGAGGCTATAACACGATCATGAGAGAGGCTATAACACGATCATGAGAGAGGCTATAACACGATCATGAGAGAGGCTATAACACGATCATGAGAGAGGCTATAACACGATCATGAGAGAGGCTATAACACGATCATGAGAGAGGCTATAACACGATCATGAGAGAGGCTATAACACGATCATGAGAGAGGCTATAACACGATCATGAGAGAGGCTATAACACGATCATGAGAGAGGCTATAACACGATCATGAGAGAGGCTATAACACGATCATGAGAGAGGCTATAACACGATCATGAGAGAGGCTATAACACGATCATGAGAGAGGCTATAACACGATCATGAGAGAGGCTATAACACGATCATGAGAGAGGCTATAACACGATCATGAGAGAGGCTATAACACGATCATGAGAGAGGCTATAACACGATCATGAGAGAGGCTATAACACGATCATGAGAGAGGCTATAACACGATCATGAGAGAGGCTATAACACGATCATGAGAGAGGCTATAACACGATCATGAGAGAGGCTATAACACGATCATGAGAGAGGCTATAACACGATCATGAGAGAGGCTATAACACGATCATGAGAGAGGCTATAACACGATCATGAGAGAGGCTATAACACGATCATGAGAGAGGCTATAACACGATCATGAGAGAGGCTATAACACGATCATGAGAGAGGCTATAACACGATCATGAGAGAGGCTATAACACGATCATGAGAGAGGCTATAACACGATCATGAGAGAGGCTATAACACGATCATGAGAGAGGCTATAACACGATCATGAGAGAGGCTATAACACGATCATGAGAGAGGCTATAACACGATCATGAGAGAGGCTATAACACGATCATGAGAGAGGCTATAACACGATCATGAGAGAGGCTATAACACGATCATGAGAGAGGCTATAACACGATCATGAGAGAGGCTATAACACGATCATGAGAGAGGCTATAACACGATCATGAGAGAGGCTATAACACGATCATGAGAGAGGCTATAACACGATCATGAGAGAGGCTATAACACGATCATGAGAGAGGCTATAACACGATCATGAGAGAGGCTATAACACGATCATGAGAGAGGCTATAACACGATCATGAGAGAGGCTATAACACGATCATTAGAGAGGCTATAACACGATCATGAGAGAGGCTATAACACGATCATGAGAGAGGCTATAACACGATCATGAGAGAGGCTATAACACGATCATGAGAGAGGCTATAACACGATCATGAGAGAGGCTATAACACGATCATGAGAGAGGCTATAACACGATCATGAGAGAGGCTATAACACGATCATTAGAGAGGCTATAACCCCACATGAAAGATTAACAGCAACCTTGCGATTTCTTGCAACGGGATGAACCTACGAAGATTTGGAATTATCAACTATAATTTCACCACAAGCTGTAAGTTACACAGTTCCTAAACATGCCGTGCACTATATGACATACTCGTATATGCAATTCAGACTTGCACAAGTCTCTGCTTCTACTACACACGTTCAGTTACACCTGCGCATGCAGGACATGTGCAAGTATACAGTATAGAAATTCAAACATTTTCATGTCGCTTGTACAGTCAAAATACCTGTGCAATATTATCATACACACGCTCATGTATACTTGTACAATAAATGTGTACATGCATACCGTTCAAGTATGTTTAGAACAACGAGGAAGTGAAAATGGCTGTACGTGAATGTTTGCAAATGGAAGAGCCCGAGTTCTACCGCAGTTTTAATCTCGTGCCAATGTAGGACCAATGCATTTATGTGCTCAGGAATTATGTTGAGAAATAATTTTATGTCGGTGGAATAAATGAGAGATATTTAATGATGTAATGACTTCTCATTTAGTTTCTATGACCTATGGATCCTTACTTATGTAACACCCTCGTATTTGTATTTTTATTTCTGCTCTAAAATTTAAAAGACTGAATTTTCACCATAGAGCTGTGGTTCCTAACCCTTGGGCCGCGAATCTCTGGTGGGGCTGCAGAGTTATTGCAAGGCTTCTGCGAATGTGTGTGTAGCATGAACAAGTTGGATGTGGAACCAGAACTAAAGTTGGAAATTTCATCGCTTTATCCAGACTCCCAGCCTATGAAAGGTGCTAAACAACCAACCATCAATCCTTCGTATACTAAGTGCAAGTACTTTACTATCAAATGCTCCCACATTTTCGAAAGAGCATTGCTTTACGGAAGATTAACCGGGCTTCGTCTATTTGTCCTTCTGGTAAGAGCAACGTGTAGATGAAGATGAGTATCAAGCATTGGTGGAATGATACTCACTAAGGAAAACCGGAGTACTAGGAGAAAAATCTCGTCCAGTGCCACTTTGTCCACCACAAATCTCACATGGACTGACCCGGGATCGAAACTGGGCCTCCACGGTGAGACGCCGGGGACTAACCGCCTGAGACATGGCAGGACTTTTAAAGACTAAAATTAATCTCAATTATTTTTAAAGATTCAGTTCGTACCGAGCAGTAAACACACTCCCTCTCGGTTATTAAAACCAGAGGTAAATAATAGCTCTTTTTTCTGAAATCCACACAAAACACATAAATACACTGTGTGGGCAGAACGTAGAATTTGTGAATGTTAAACCTGGTGGTACATAAAGTAATCACTGGGCTTTAGAGGGTTAATTAGACGGAGCGCGTATCACGCTTGGAGGAGATGAGGCGGACCGGCGCTGCTTGCAAGCCGTCTTAGATGGGAGGGTAATATTAAAGTGGACGTTAAAATACACAGGAAGGTACGATGTAGATTGGACTCATTAGCTTCTTAAGAAGGCCTCGGGTTTATGTATTTAGTCAGCTTCGAAGGCAGTGGGGAGGAGTTTTCGGTCATGTCAAGGTTATTTTTTGGTTCGTTGCGACATGAGACGTCACTTATTCTTATCGAGGAACCCGGATGTCAATGGCAGCAAATTTATGGACCTTACTTGAAACGCGTGTCTCTGTGCCACTCCCAGGTGGCCTCGTGCCCATCTCACTTCCTGCAAACGCCAATTTGGCTGCAGCAGTGGAAGGCCCTTCACACACGGCGACCCCCTGGGTGTAGGTTAATACGGTTTGCGCACTTCTGCACGCTAAAGATCAAAGCAGCATCAGATTATCATAATTACATGTCCAGAACACACAAAACTTCCTTCAGGTTCACTGAACGTCGAGTTTCACGGTACTTGCCTTGCTACTGGTGTTACTTGTGGCGTGCATTTATCGTTGTCTGCGAAGCTTTAAGGCCTGAGGACTATATAATTTTTAATTAGATTTAATCTTAACATCATCCTTGACTTGGCATCTCGTGTGTACAAGTTAACTGATTTAATTGATAATATTAAACTAAGATTAAACTGAATTATACTTAAAGATTCAGTTCGTACCGCGCAGCAAACACTCTCCGTCTCGGTTATACAAACCAGTCAGTTAATATTGTATAGTGAAATAATAGCTGTTTGTTCTGAGATCCACACAAAACACATAAATACACTGTGTGGGCAGAACGTAGAGTTTGTGAATGTTAAACGTATTGATATATAAATATTCAGTCCGTACCGCGCAGTAAACACACTCCGTCTCAGTTATACAAACCAGTCAGTTAATGCTGTACAGTGAAATAATCGCTGTTTGTTCTGAGATCCACACAAAACACATAAATACAGTCCGTACCGCGCAGTAAACACACTCCGTCTCAGTTATACAAACCTGTCAGTTAATGCTGTACAGTGAAATAATCGCTGTTTGTTCTGAGATCCACACAAAACACATAAATACAGTCCGTACCGCGCAGTAAACACACTCCGTCTCAGTTATACAAACCAGTCAGTTAATGTTGTACAGTGAAATAATCGCTGTTTGTTCTGAGATCCACACAAAACACATAAATACACTGTGTGGGCAGAACGTAGAATTTGTGAATGTTAAACGTATTGATACATAAATATTAAGTCCGTACCGCGCAGTGAACACACTCCGTCTCGGTTATAAAAACCTATCAGTTTCATGTAAAGAAATAATCACATTTTTTTTAGATCCACACAAAACACATACATGCACTCTGCGAGTAGGATGTGGAATTTTTGAATGTTAAGTCTGGTGGTACATACAGTAACCACTAGGTTTTAAAACGTTAATAAGATTTCAGATATGGGAATACACGCGATCTAAGTTCCGCATTCAGTAACTGCATTCAGTGCCGGTTTGAGGCTATCGCAAATAGTGTAACTTTAGGGGTCCCGCCATTTTGGGGGCCTCCAGGTGATAAGGCCGTTAAAGAATATGCAGTCGAACTCGGCTATAACGTCATGAAGCAGCAGTCCCATACAGGCCTGAGGCAGGCCCTTAGGGCTCCAGGAGGTCGAGGCTCCCAGGTTTTTAGACAAACGGCACATGAAGGTGGTAAGGTATAACGTCATGAGGGGACTGAATATTTTGTGTCGTTATAAACGAGTGTTGTTGTAACCGAGTAGTGTAATGTTATGGTTAACAGTGAGGAATTAATTGATACCACAGAATATCTGTCGCTATAGACGAGGTGAAGTATAAGCCGATGTCGTTATAACCGGGTTCGAGGGTATTTAAATAATGTTCCACCGCTTAAAATTTGACACGAGAAAGACTGAATGGGCTGGAGAAAATTCCAGCTGACGGAGAAACTGAATGTTCGTTGGCTGTAGATGAACTGGTGGGTACATTTACAGCGCAAAAAGCAAGAAAAATAAAGTATAAGGTGGGTCGTTTAGCAAACTGCAGTGGAGTGCTGAGAACTTGAAGGATAGCATTATTTTTCCTCGTGTAATTTTTTTTTGGTGCTAATAGGCAACACAGACAGTATGTAGTGCAGATTTGGTCGCGCTTGAATGTGTGTCTTTTCTACATTTGTGGCCAATCATCTGTTATATGCAGAGGCCCCAAATATTGTTTTGTACGGAGCCCCAAAATGTCCTTAACCAGTCCTGACTGTATTATGTGCAATATGTTACTCAGAAATATTGGTAGCAACCCACCGACCTGCACTGTATCACGACACACAAGAATGTCACCGTCAGATTCTCACGTGAAAAGATTATTTGTGCTCCTTAAAAGGTCTAAAAATAAATTTATTTCTCTCCCTGACAGGTTAAATCGCTGTTGGTAGCAGTGGCAATGCTGGTGTTTGCGGCAGAAGGGAGATTCTTCTACAACTTCCCGCCTCCACTGCTGCTTGCTGAACACCTGTTTGCTGTGGACGAGGAGGTGACCACTGTGCCGCTGGTGCTGATGGCGCAGGACAGACTGCAGGTGGTGCCAGTGAGGGACGCGCATATCGCCGGATACTCGCACACGAGGCCCCTTGTCACACTGCTAGCACCTGACGTAAGTGAAACGACAAACAGTCGCGAATGTCACTGCAGGTGTACCGTTCGCTACTCACAAGAAAACGTTTCACGTAAAACTTACAGGCTTGTTCTGTGTTTACCATCACCAACTGGCCCGTAGCCGGGGGGGGGGGGGGGGGGGGGGGGGGGGGGGGGGTTGGTGACTGCACCTACTAGGTTGCAGAATATCAAAGACAAACATGCTGATCAGAATTGAGCTCCGTAAGGACAACGTCACGAGGCCAATCAATGAAAGAAAGCAGAGTTGCGATTGGCAGAGAGCGCGAGCAGCGAACGGTAGTTACGTGTAGTAGTTCACAGGTACAGAATGCGATATCGGTAGTTACGTGTAGTAGTTCACAGGTACAGAATGCGATATCGGTAGTTACGTGTAGTAGGTTCACAGGTACAGAATGCGATATCGGTAGTTACGTGTAGTAGGTTCACAGGTACAGAATGCGATATCGGTAGTTACGTGTAGTAGTTCACAGGTACAGAATGCGATATCGGTAGTTACGTGTAGTAGGTTCACAGGTACAGAATGCGATATCGGTAGTTACGTGTAGTAGGTTCACAGGTACAGAATGCGATATCGGTAGTTACGTGTAGTAGTTCACAGGTACAGAATGCGATATCGGTAGTTACGTGTAGTAGTTCACAGGTACAGAATGCGATATCGGTAGTTACGTGTAGTAGGTTCACAGGTACAGAATGCGATATCGGTAGTTACGTGTAGTAGGTTCACAGGTACAGAATGCGATATCGGTAGTTACGTGTAGTAGTTCACAGGTACAGAATGCGATATCGGTAGTTATGTGTAGTAGGTTCACAGGTACAGAATGCGATATCGGTAGTTACGTGTAGTAGGTTCACAGGTACAGAATGCGATATCGGTAGTTACGTGTAGTAGGTTCACAGGTACAGAATGCGATATCGGTAGTTATGTGTAGTAGGTTCACAGGTACAGAATGCGATATCGGTAGTTACGTGTAGTAGGTTCACAGGTACAGAATGCGATATCGGTAGTTATGTGTAGCAGGTTCACAGGTACAGAATGCGATATCGGTAGTTTATGTGTAGTAGGTTCACAGGTACAGAATGCGATATCGGTAGTTACGTGTAGTAGGTTCACAGGTACAGAATGCGATATCGGTAGTTATGTGTAGTAGGTTCACAGGTACAGAATGCGATATCGGTAGTTACGTGTAGTAGGTTCACAGGTACAGAATGCGATATCGGTAGTTATGTGTAGTAGGTTCACAGGTACAGAATGCGATATCGGTAGTTACGTGTAGTAGGTTCACAGGTACAGAATGCGATATCGGTAGTTATGTGTAGCAGGTTCACAGGTACAGAATGCGATATCGGTAGTTATGTGTAGTAGGTTCACAGGTACAGAATGCGATATCGGTAGTTACGTGTAGTAGGTTCACAGGTACAGAATGCGATATCGGTAGTTATGTGTAGTAGGTTCACAGGTACAGAATGCGATATCGGTAGTTACGTGTAGTAGGTTCACAGGTACAGAATGCGATATCGGTAGTTACGTGTAGTAGGTTCACAGGTACAGAATGCGATATCGTGTTATTAGTTACGTTGTAGTAGGTTCACAGGTACAGAATGCGATATCGGTAGTTTACGTGTGGTAGGTAGTTATCACAGGTACAGAATGCGATATCGGTAGTTACGTGTAGTAGGTTCACAGGTACAGAATGCGATATCGGTAGTTACGTGTAGTAGTAGGTTCATCAGGGTCCAGTACAGAATGCGATATCGGTAGTTACGTGTAGTAGGTTCACAGGTACAGAATGCGATATCGGTAGTTACGTGTAGTAGTTCACAGGTACAGAATGCGATATCGGTAGTTATGTGTAGTAGGTTCACAGGTACAGAATGCGATATCGGTAGTTACGTGTAGTAGGTTCACAGGTACAGAATGCGATATCGGTAGTTACGTGTAGTAGGTTCACAGGTACAGAATGCGATATCGGTAGTTATGTGTAGTAGGTTCACAGGTACAGAATGCGATATCGGTAGTTACGTGTAGTAGGTTCACAGGTACAGAATGCGATATCGGTAGTTATGTGTAGCAGGTTCACAGGTACAGAATGCGATATCGGTAGTTATGTGTAGTAGGTTCACAGGTACAGAATGCGATATCGGTAGTTACGTGTAGTAGGTTCACAGGTACAGAATGCGATATCGGTAGTTATGTGTAGTAGGTTCACAGGTACAGAATGCGATATCGGTAGTTAGTGTAGTAGGTTCACAGGTACAGAATGCGATATCGGTAGTTACTGTGTAGAGGTTCACAGGTACAGAATGCGAATATATCGGTGTTAGATTATGGTTGTTAGTAGGTTCACAGGTACAGAATGCGATATCGGTAGTTATGTGTAGCAGGTTCACAGGTACAGAATGCGATATCGGTAGTTACGTGTAGTAGGTTCACAGGTACAGAATGCGATATCGGTAGTTATGTGTAGTAGGTTCACAGGTACAGAATGCGATATCGGTAGTTACGTGTAGTAGGTTCACAGGTACAGAATGCGATATCGGTAGTTATGTGTAGAGGTTCACAGGTACAGAATGCGATATCGGTAGTTATGTGTAGTAGGTTCACAGGTACAGAATGCGATATCGTAGTTAGTTGTGTAGTAGGTTCACAGGTACAGAATGCGATATCGGTAGTTACGTGTAGTAGTTCACAGGTACAGAATGCGATATCGGTAGTTATGTGTAGTAGGTTCACAGGTACAGAATGCGATATCGGTAGTTACGTGTAGTAGGTTCACAGGTACAGAATGCGATATCGGTAGTTACGTGGTAGTAGGTTCACAGGTACAGAATGCGATATCGGTAGTTATGTGTAGTAGGTTCACAGGTACAGAATGCGATATCGGTAGTTACGTGTAGTAGGTTCACAGGTACAGAATGCGATATCGGTAGTTATGTGTAGAGGTTCACAGGTACAGAATGCGATATCGGTAGTTATGTGTAGTAGGTTCACAGGTACAGAATGCGATATCGGTAGTTACGTGTAGTAGGTTCACAGGTACAGAATGCGATATCGGTAGTTATGTGTAGTAGGTTCACAGGTACAGAATGCGATATCGGTAGTTACGTGTAGTAGGTTCACAGGTACAGAATGCGATATCGGTAGTTATGTGTAGTAGGTTCACAGGTACAGAATGCGATATCGGTAGTTACGTGTAGTAGGTTCACAGGTACAGAATGCGATATCGGTAGTTATGTGTAGCAGGTTCACAGGTACAGAATGCGATATCGGTAGTTATGTGTAGTAGGTTCACAGGTACAGAATGCGATATCGGTAGTTACGTGTAGTAGGTTCACAGGTACAGAATGCGATATCGGTAGTTATGTGTAGTAGGTTCACAGGTACAGAATGCGATATCGGTAGTTACGTGTAGTAGGTTCACAGGTACAGAATGCGATATCGGTAGTTAGTGTAGAGTTCACAGGTACAGAATGCGATATCGGTAGTTGTGTAGTAGGTTCACAGGTACAGAATGCGATATCGGTAGTTAGTGTAGAGGTTCACAGGTAAGAATGCGATATCGTAAGTTAGTGTAGTAGGTTCACAGGTACAGAATGCGATATCGGTAGTTAGTGTAGGTTACAGGTACAAGAATGCGATATCGGTAGTTATGTGTAGAGGTTCACAGGTACAGAATGCGATATCGGTAGTTAGTGTGTAGGTTCACAGGTACAGAATGCGATATCGGTAGTTAGTGTAGAGGTTCACAGGTACAGAATGCGATATCGGTAGTTAGTGTAGTAGGTTCACAGGTACGAATGCGATATCGGTAGTTAGTGTGTAGGTTCAAGGTACAGAATGCGATATCGGTAGTTAGTGTAGTAGGTTCACAGGTAAGAATGCGATATCGGTAGTTATGTGTAGTAGGTTCACAGGTACAGAATGCGATATCGGTAGTTAGTGTAGTAGGTTCACAGGTACAGAATGCGATATCGGTAGTTAGTGTAGTAGGTTCACAGGTACAGAATGCGATATCGGTAGTTACGTGTAGTAGTTCACAGGTACAGAATGCGATATCGGTAGTTATGTGTAGTAGTTCACAGGTACAGAATGCGATATCGGTAGTTACGTGTAGTAGGTTCACAGGTACAGAATGCGATATCGTAGTTACGTGTAGTAGGTTCACAGGTACAGAATGCGATATCGGTAGTTATGTGTAGTAGGTTCACAGGTACAGAATGCGATATCGGTAGTTACGTGTAGTAGGTTCACAGGTACAGAATGCGATATCGGTAGTTATGTGTAGGGTTCACAGGTACAGAATGCGATATCGGTAGTTATGTGTAGTCAAGGTATCAAGGTACGTATGGTTCGGTAGTTACGTGAATGGTTCACAGGTTTCAGAATGCATATCGTAGTTATGGTAGTAGTTACAGGTAAGAATGCGATATCGAGTTACGGTAGAGGTTCAAGGTACGAATGCGAATCGTATTGTGTAGTAGGTTCACAGGTACAGAATGCGAATCGGTAGTTACGTGTAGTGTTACAGGTACAGAGCGAATCGGTAGTTATGTGTAGTAGGTTCACAGGTACAGAATGCGATATCGGTAGTTAGTGTGTAGTTCAAGGTCAGAAGCGTACGGTAGTTACGGTAGTAGGTTACAGGTCAGAAGCGTATCGGTATTACGGTAGTAGGTTCACAGGTAGAATGCAAGGTAGTATGGATAGTAGTTCAAGGTAGATGCGATTCGGTAGTAGTGTATAGGTTAGTACGTGGAGTTACAGGTAAGTACATATGGTAGTTAGTGTAGGGTTCACAGGTACAGAATGCGATATCGGTAGTTAGTGTAGTAGTTCACAGGTACAGAATGCGATATCGGTAGTTACGTGTAGTAGGTTCACAGGTACAGAATGCGATATCGGTAGTTATGTGTAGTAGGTTCACAGGTACAGAATGCGATATCGGTAGTTAGTGTAGTAGGTTCACAGGTACAGAATGCGATATCGGTAGTTATGTGTAGTTCACAGGTACAGAATGCGATATCGGTAGTTATGTGTAGTAGGTTCACAGGTACAGAATGCGATATCGGTAGTTAGTGTAGTAGGTTCACAGGTACAGAATGCGATATCGGTAGTTAGTGTAGTAGGTTCACAGGTACAGAATGCGATATCGGTAGTTATGTGTAGTAGGTTCACAGGTACAGAATGCGATATCGGTAGTTATGTGTAGTAGGTTCACAGGTACAGAATGCGATATCGGTAGTTATGTGTAGTAGGTTCACAGGTACAGAATGCGATATCGGTAGTTATGTGTAGTAGGTTCACAGGTACAGAATGCGATATCGGTAGTTAGTGTAGTAGGTTCACAGGTACAGAATGCGATATCGGTTATGTTTTGTTGTAGGTTCCAGTAGATGCGTATCGTAGTTAGGTAGGTTCAAGTAAGAAGCGTCGGTTGTGTAAGTTCACAGTACAGAGCGTCGGTTGTAGTAGTTCACAGTACAGAAGCGATCGGTAGTCTGTGAGGTTCACAGGACAGATCGATATCGGTGTTGTGTGTAGTTAGTCGAACGATCGTGTGTAGTGTCACAGGACATGCGATTGGTTCGTAGAGTCCGTAGATGCGTACGTTGTGTAGTAGGTTCACAGGTACAAATGCGATTCGGAGTTGTTGGTCACGTACAGAATGCGATATGGATGTGAGTCAAGGTACGAATGCTATCGGTAGTTATTAGAGTCAAGACAAAGCGAATCGTGTTAGGTGTAGTAGGTAGTTGTGTATAGGTCAAGGTACAAGCGATCGTTTGGTGTTCAGTAAGAATGCGTTGTAGTTTGAGTAGGTTCACAGTACAGAATGCGATTCGGAGTATGTATAGTACGGAGAATGCGATCGGTGTGTGTAAGGTACGTGTAGTAGGTTCACAGGTACAGAATGCGATATCGGTAGTTACGTGTAGTAGGTTCACAGGTACAGAATGCGATATCGGTAGTTATGTGTAGTAGGTTCACAGGTACAGAATGCGATATCGGTAGTTACGTGTAGTAGGTTCACAGGTACAGAATGCGATATCGGTAGTTATGTGTAGTAGGTTCACAGGTACAGAATGCGATATCGGTAGTTACGTGTAGTAGGTTCACAGGTACAGAATGCGATATCGGTAGTTAGTGTAGTAGGTTCACAGGTACAGAATGCGATATCGGTAGTTATGTGTAGTAGGTTCACAGGTACAGAATGCGATATCGGTAGTTACGTGTAGTAGGTTCACAGGTACAGAATGCGATATCGGTAGTTATGTGTAGTAGGTTCACAGGTACAGAATGCGATATCGGTAGTTACGTGTAGTAGGTTCACAGGTACAGAATGCGATATCGGTAGTTAGTGTAGTAGGTTCACAGGTACAGAATGCGATATCGGTAGTTTAGTGTAGTAGGTTCACAGGTACAGAATGCGATATCGGTAGTTAGTGTAGTAGGTTCACAGGTACAGAATGCGATATCGGTAGTTACGTGTAGTAGGTTCACAGGTACAGAATGCGATATCGGTAGTTATGTGTAGTAGGTTCACAGGTACAGAATGCGATATCGGTAGTTACGTGTAGTAGGTTCACAGGTACAGAATGCGATATCGGTAGTTAGTGTAGAGGTTCACAGGTACAGAATGCGATATCGGTAGTTATGTGTAGTAGGTTCACAGGTACAGAATGCGATATCGGTAGTTATGTGTAGTAGGTTCACAGGTACAGAATGCGATATCGGTAGTTACGTGTAGTAGGTTCACAGGTACAGAATGCGATATCGGTAGTTATGTGTAGTAGGTTCACAGGTACAGAATGCGATATCGGTAGTTACGTGTAGTAGGTTCACAGGTACAGAATGCGATATCGGTAGTTATGTGTAGCAGGTTCACAGGTACAGAATGCGATATCGGTAGTTATGTGTAGTAGGTTCACAGGTACAGAATGCGATATCGGTAGTTACGTGTAGTAGGTTCACAGGTACAGAATGCGATATCGGTAGTTATGTGTAGTAGGTTCACAGGTACAGAATGCGATATCGGTAGTTACGTGTAGTAGGTTCACAGGTACAGAATGCGATATCGGTAGTTATGTGTAGTAGGTTCACAGGTACAGAATGCGATATCGGTAGTTACGTGTAGCAGGTTCACAGGTACAGAATGCGATATCGGTAGTTACGTGTAGTAGGTTCACAGGTACAGAATGCGATATCGGTAGTTATGTGTAGTAGGTTCACAGGTACAGAATGCGATATCGGTAGTTATGTGTAGTAGGTTCACAGGTACAGAATGCGATATCGGTAGTTATGTGTAGTAGGTTCACAGGTACAGAATGCGATATCGGTAGTTATGTGTAGTAGGTTCACAGGTACAGAATGCGATATCGGTAGTTATGTGTAGTAGGTTCACAGGTACAGAATGCGATATCGGTAGTTACGTGTAGCAGGTTCACAGGTACAGAATGCGATATCGGTAGTTATGTGTAGTAGGTTCACAGGTACAGAATGCGATATCGGTAGTTATGTGTAGTAGGTTCACAGGTACAGAATGCGATATCGGTAGTTATGTGTAGTAGGTTCACAGGTACAGAATGCGATATCGGTAGTTATGTGTAGTAGGTTCACAGGTACAGAATGCGATATCGGTAGTTATGTGTAGTAGGTTCACAGGTACAGAATGCGATATCGGTAGTTATGTGTAGTAGGTTCACAGGTACAGAATGCGATATCGGTAGTTATGTGTAGTAGGTTCACAGGTACAGAATGCGATATCGGTAGTCATGTGTAGTAGTTCACAGGTACAGAATGCGATATCGGTAGTTGTGTGTAGTAGGTTCACAGGTACAGAATGCGATATCGGTAGTTATGTGTAGTAGGTTCACAGGTACAGAATGCGATATCGGTAGTTATGTGTAGTAGGTTCACAGGTACAGAATGCGATATCGGTAGTCATGTGTAGTAGTTCACAGGTACAGAATGCGATATCGGTAGTTGTGTGTAGTAGGTTCACAGGTACAGAATGCGATATCGGTAGTTATGTGTAGTAGGTTCACAGGTACAGAATGCGATATCGGTAGTTATGTGTAGTAGGTTCACAGGTACAGAATGCGATATCGGTAGTTATGTGTAGTAGGTTCACAGGTACAGAATGCGATATCGGTAGTTATGTGTAGTAGGTTCACAGGTACAGAATGCGATATCGGTAGTTATGTGTAGTAGGTTCACAGGTACAGAATGCGATATCGGTAGTTATGTGTAGTAGGTTCACAGGTACAGAATGCGATATCGGTAGTTATGTGTAGTAGGTTCACAGGTACAGAATGCGATATCGGTAGTTATGTGTAGTAGGTTCACAGGTACAGAATGCGATATCGGTAGTTATGTGTAGTAGGTTCACAGGTACAGAATGCGATATCGGTAGTTGTGTGTAGTAGGTTCACAGGTACAGAATGCGATATCGGTAGTTACGTGTAGCAGGTTCACAGGTACAGAATGCGATATCGTTGTGGTCATAATGCTGCAGAGGGTGCGCGGTGCGTTGCTTGGAGTGCTGCAGGCCATTCCGCTGCTGCGAAGTCTTCCGTCTGCAATGGTCCAGAAGCTTGCACTGACATCGCGACTCTTCTCGGTATTGTGGCGTGTGTCTGGCACCTTGAGCTATGCTGGCGCCACGTGGTATCCACGAAGCGTACTACTGTGATACGTAAGCTCGCGCATTCTGGAAGGTGCATGTATATGCAAGTTGCAGTGTTATAGAGTGCATTACGCTGATTCATTACATAATAGTATATACACACAATATATGTATAATATTTATATACGTATATAAACGTATGTACATGTATGCACACGCACTGGAAGCCGCTGTACCCACTATGTTCATGGTCTCGCTACGGGCCCGATCTTCAACCATTATATCGTTGAGAGCTGCGCTCTTTTGGGATTTTACGCAGCGTAGAATGGTAAATGGTACCGACGTTTCGGGCCAACCTATCGGTCCCATCTCCAAGGGGTCAAGCAGTCTCGGCACCGATAGGTTGTCCTGAAACGTCGGTACGAAACTATCATTCTACGCTGCGTAAAATCCCAAAACAGCGCAGATCTCATTTACTGCGCAAGAAGAAACATTACCCACGCTGCCAGGTTCAAAGGTGTTCTTGTCAGTCGAGGACAGTACCGTGGCTCTGACTTACCCACAGCTTTTCATAATTTGTAACGAAATAAATGAAACAATTCTCATGTTGGACATGTTGGTCGTTCTTTTTTTCAATTGTAAATGAAAATAATAATATAAATGTTTAAACTTTCGTTTTCGTTGTTGGCAAAACGTTGTGTTTGGTGTTCACGTTACACCTGCAATGGAATGATTTTTCTGTTTCTTTTCCTTGTTGTGTTTGTTGCTGTCTGTGCTTATCTTGCTGTGTGGGCAGTATGTAGCAGTGTGCAGTGTGTAGGAGTTTACACTGTATAACAGTCCGCATTGTATAGCAGGCAGCTGTCTAGAAGTAGCTGTAGTTGGAGATAGTAGTGGTTATGTCATCGCAGTGATGAAACGTACAATCCAGAGATTGAATTAAATACAATCCACTTACACCAGCAATATACAATAAAACTGCATGCTTTTAACACAGCGTAAATTTCGAGAATCTTGCACGCACTGCTCTTAGTTAAGTTTCAAAATTCCACACTTACACTATGTTAGATATATCTTGTGAGTAACGTTTAATGGAATAATATTTATAGCAGATTTCACAAACATTTGTCATTGAACCAAACAAGACGGAAATTTCTCCAGAGTGAGACACTTCTGGTGCATTGGCGCAAACATAACCAATAAAAACTGGTAACATGGTAACCACAGTAGCGGTGATAACCATGAGACCATTTGTAACTTTGGTAACGAAGGTAACCACGGTAACCAGAAAATCACTTGTAACATTTGTAACCGTGGTAATCATGGTAACAGGGCAAAAATGGTACCCACACAAATGCTGGTAACCGTTTTTAACAAAGACAACCATGGTAACATTAGCAGTCATAAATATGGCTTATGTAGGTCATAGTGTAAAGTGCCTATTACTTTTTTCTGGTTTAACCAAACTTGAAAGTTCTTGGCAGATTTTAGTAACAATTCCCTGTACAGGTGAACTCTCATTACTTTGGGGACTGAATATTTTGTGTTGTTACAAATGAGTGTTTTTCTAACCGAAGAGTGAGGACTTCATTGGTATCAGAGAATATCAGACGGTATGTACGAGGTGTCGCATAAACCGATATCGTTATAAACGTGTTCGACTGTATAAAATTTCAGGAAAATCCTTACATTGGGAGCCGAGTTGTTCCATGTGGACGGATGGACAGACAGACAAGATACAGCTAATATTCGCTTTATGACATTGCGGATTGCATTAAGAAGTATGACTTGTTTGTACTTAAGGAACTGTCGTGTACGTTAGCACAGTACGCCCTAATACAATACACCTGTTTCAGGAGCCAGAGGTCATGCCTGCAGTGCAGGTAGCATTACCACGACCCATTTGGGTGTCTGAGCCTGAGGTTCCCATTACATTTCCGTCAGCCTTCACTGTTGTTCATGATGGTATCTGTGTGCCCATTCCTGTGGGGGCAGTTATTGCACCTGTACCTGCTGGTACATACATCTCACACACACACCCCATTGCTGTGTCTGTGGTGTATGCAATCCCCACCGGTCCACTGCCACCTCAATATCCTCTCCCCTACCCAACCAGGTAAGTCTCTACTGTATTGCACACATTAAGGTAAATTTGGTGCCAGTGGTGGTAAACGTGATTGATGCTGCAGTTCATGTTGGTAATTCAAGTCTTCTGGATTGTTACGCTGAGTAACAACAGGGTTATTGATTGCTGATATTGCTACTGAGCAAAACAACCTAAAAGACATGAATCCTCAAATATCACTGCAGTTGAAACCTCAAATCTAGCACAATCACAAGCAGCCTGTGTTACAAAAATTTATAAATGTGTGAAGTTAACACAAGACATTAACCTTGAAGTTTAACAAGTTTCCAGCCTTTGTATTGTAATTGTAATTGTAATTTATTTCAAATTCAAACAGATCCAAATACAGGTCAGTTCACAAACCATTGGATATAGAATGTGTCATAAAATCATAAAAAATGTTCCAATTATGCATTGAAACAAGTCAAAATAAGCATAATAAAAGAAATATATAAAACACAATTATTACTCACAGGTTAAAAATAATTACAACTATGTTTGAAATACATGCAGACAAAAAAACGTATTAACAATTCATACAATAGAATTCCTCCAATTTATAAAAACAGTGCGAAACCAAATACCTTCTTAAAGTTCTCTTAAATATTTTAGGCGACTCTACAAGCTCTTTTAGTTCAGATGGTAATTTATTATATGTATATGTATACATACCACCAAATTTACGTGACATGCATTTTGGTACTCTCTCAGCACTATCTTCAGTGTCTTTATTACCTGTTTAGTTTCTACATATGAGCATGTTTGTAAGAGATACTGATTTGTTGAATGTTGCATTGTCTGCTGTGTGAACAACTGGAAGTATTGAATGGTAAACATAAAACTGTGATATATAACTACAATCATTCAATACTCTGGTTATTTTGACACTGCTTATACTTTGGTTAGTTCATGTAGTGGATATTGAAGTGTCCAATAAATCAGGATTTTGGCCACACGTAATATGCAAAACCTAAATGGGCATTGATGTGTATGTTATGTAGTTTTAGTGGCATATACACCTGTCTAAATGTTGTTGGAAAATTGTTAATAAATTAAGTTGAACAAACCACATGGTAGTGTAACTTAAAGATTTTAAACAAGAAATGGATGCTGTGATAATTAAGACATTTGTAGTGTCATCAACAGGATAACCTCACATACTGTGATGTGATACTGAGGAATGAAAATTGGATAAAATGATTTCCTGTCATACAAGTCCATACATTTAATGCATGCGGTGTCATGGGGTATTTTTTCTCTTGTAAATAAAGCGATTTCTTTAGTGTATTTTTGCAGACTTCTAAATGCATGTATACAAAATGCAGCATAAAACTTGGGAGCTTAAATAACTAGTGAATGTCCATTGAAATCAACAGGGAATTGAAAATATTAATACAGGAATTGTATTTGTTGTATTTAATTCCAGAGAAAATAATTCCACCCTCTAATTATATGAATAAAATCCAGATTGAAATTATGTAGGAAATAAGATAGTCACTATTCAAAAGCAATTTGTGGGCACTGCCTGACTAATAAAGGAAATATTTGAGACAGTCTGTCTCTGATTCTACACTGCTACTAAAGTAGTTTTATGCTCAGGAATAAAGATTTTTGTTGTATCAGTGAAAAAGGTTGTGTCAAACTTGACAAACAAGATAACACTTACCATCATGTACGTTCTGTAGACCGCAAAGATGATATTACTAGTGAAACTTTACCCAGTATGTACGCATCAGTACAACTACTAAAAGATACATACACTTGGATTTGCTGAGCTGTACCAGATCTTAACACTAGAGGCAAAACCAGTTAGCATAAAATGTCCTGTCGACACTACAATACTAAAATACAGGATAAGTTTAGCAAAATATATAGATAAAGATTAATGAAGACAATTTTACAGATATGTATAATGAACTAAATTTAGCAGTAACTGCATTGATGAATGGATTAATAGAAACTTTGAAGGCTTCACTGGCGATTATGTATTGACATTTTCACGATAAGAAACTGAAAGAATAAGAACACTGACAATTGTAAGTCTCCAAGTTGTATAAGAATGTGTAGAAACATAATTATTTTTAAAAATAAGGGTTTATAAAAATACTATAGTTTTTTATATGAATTATACTTGACATTTTATCCTGTTGTGACTGTGTATGATCTGGTATAAAACTTGGCAGTGTAACTTGTTGAACCATAAATGTCTCCCTGATCATAATCAGTCAGAATACTGCCTTCTCTCAGAAGAAAGGAATCCGCTGCGAAAAACCCACAACAAATTTTAGAATTCTGTATGTCTGGTGGCCCCCCAACCCACAAGGCCCCTGCACTGTGAGGTCTCTGGGGACCTTATCTATGCCACTGACTGCAGCCTTGATAGTTAAGAGAGAGGGAATGAATAAACCTTGCATGTGTTACCTCTGTGTCAACCTGTTTAATGGGATGGTGCATGAAAGTTACAAGGTTACTAAGTTACTCTGAAGTGTTGTAGAAGGACTTTTAACTCTCTGCAGGAGGCCAAATGTGACAGACAAGGTTCCTGATGTGACAGTGACAGCTGAACCAGAAAAGCCACAACTAGTTCCTGAAGGAGTTTCAGTGACAGCTCGACCAGACAAGCCACAACTAGTTCCTGAAGGAGTTTCAGTGACAGCTGGACCAGAAAAGCAACAACTAGTTCCTGAAGGAGTTTCAGTGACAGCTGAACCAGGGAAGCCACAACTAATCACAGTGCTCGAGTTCCCATCCACTGTTCAGACCCCACCAGTACTCATCTACCAGCCACCTACAGACTCCGAACTGGAGAATCGCAACCCGCCCCAGGGAGTTGTTCCTGCAGGCATTGTGCAGTCAGCTGCACCCACACCAAACCTCTCTGTCTTTATCAACTCAAAGGAGTCTGCATTGCTGCAGGAACTACGTGACCAAGCAAACCGTCTGAAGGCATCACGGACCTAACGCAACTGCTGAGAAGAGAAATCAAGAGTTACCAGTCCCCAAATAACAGTAACAGTTCTGTACTTAGTCGTTTGTTACATTGTGGCCTTAAACAAGCAATATACTTGTATATCTCTAAAGCTCCCAGCATATGGTGAAAGTACACACTTACTGTGGCAGTTAAGATTGCATGCCAAGTTTATTTTAGGTGCAGACAGTAATGTTGCCACCTCCCCAAAACTGGATGTTTGTTTCATAAGCAACCCCTTTAATAAAGATTTATATAATTGTATGCAAGGCTGAACAAACCAACTTGTCTTCTGATCCATGACAAGTACAAAATGAATCCCAACAAGTGGAAGAATCTTTGAATTCATTCAGTAATATTCTCTCTTCCACTCCTTTTGATTACTTCAGATTTATGATTTGAATTCTTTGAACAGTAAATTATATCATTTCTGTGTATAAATAGTGGGCATTATTGTATATATTTTCTATATTATGTGACAGTAAGTAGGCTGGTGTGGAGCAAATTTAGTGATGGGGTAGGCATGGTTTCTGTTCAAGCAGAAGCAGAATTTTTATCGGACTGGTAAACAGGCTTCTTATTTAAATTTCATGTCCTGACTATTGAGGTTTTACACAATTTGGTGTAGTAAATAAACCATAAAACACAATGTCAGTATATGCATCTGTTGAATAAAACCATATCATATTGCCAAAATCTTTCAAGCATCAAGTATGAAACTTCTTCCCGCTCCTAACCTGACCACATACAACCACTGGAAGATCACATCAAAAATAATATAGCCATTATTCTGAATGTAGGTTGGAGCTGAATATCCAATGGTTATGATATAATAAAGCATCTTTTAACTACTTGAAGGATTTACATTGTATTGCTAATCATATGTAAAAATTGTTAATTTTGAATGTATAGTATGAAAACATTTTAACATGTTTCACCTGAGGATGGCCTCTTGATCTTTTAAACATGTCAGGGGTGTATTAATGGTTTCATTCAGTAGACACATATAGACTACTGATATTGTGTTTGATGGTTTATTTATATTGCTAATAGATTTCTCATTTGTTAACCCCTCATCTTGTACATAACACCCAACTTTTTAATTGCAATCAGATAAACAATTTTAAGTTTAGTTTGATAATAACAGTACACATGTGAAATATAGTTAATTTTCATGTAGTCACTGTAGAAAAAATATGAGACGTGTTTGAGTATGAGGAAGCAACATTGTGTGTAACATTGATCTTATGACATTTTTGTAAAAGGGGTTTAGGGTTGATTCCTTTTCAAGTCCTCTACTGGCCCCAGCTCTTCATTCTTTGTGATTATGTGCTGACTCAGTGTAGAGTTTAGTTTATCAGAGTTTAAAATTTTAAAACTGGAGACATAAGTTGGAATTGGAGGTGTTTTATTTTGATGAATTTTCGGATTCATGTAAGTTTGTCAGTGGTGAATTTACGTGACAGCGAATTTTGTCAGCTGGCTTGTCACATGTCATAAGTTTGTTATTTTAAAATGTATTTGAATTTTACATAGCACCCCTTATTTCCATTTACAAAAAAAAGTAATTATATATTTGACTTTGGTTTAAAATGCAGTAACTTATGCATGAGAAACATATGCTATGTATGATATTAACATGACAGTTGTTTAAGACAGTGATGTTAATTATCTTCCATCCATCTACTCTGATGAACATGGAAAATTCTAGTTCCTTTGTAGACAGTGATTGAGAAGGAGTCTGCTATGCTTCATGGGTACAGTAATCAAAGGGCAGTGAATAACAAAGGGATTGTCCAGTTCAAGGCTATCACAGTGTATGTGGCTGATTGGGGCCAAAATTTTGAGGTGTCCTGTTATAGATTTTGTGTCAAACACATTTTGTGTGTAAATTCATACATAGTTCTACCTTCACTGTCAGTTCAGGATTATGCATAGGCACAATGTGGCTAATAACATGGGGGGGGGGGGGGGGGGGGGGCGTGGGGGCAAAATCGACCGTGGATATTAGGAACTTTAATTTATGAAGAAGTCAAGTCAGAAAGATGGGGAAGATTGGTTTGAACCAGTCCCACATATACATACATCCCTTTCCCCGATTCTCACCCCAATTTTTTTTTATTTGCCCTCTTCAACTAAGTAGCCAAAAAAAAAAAAAACTATTCTTAAGTAGAAAAAATATTGGGGTGGGCGTTTGCCCTCCTTGCTTCCCCCCCCCCCCCCAAAGTTATGCCCATGGGATTATGCATAGGCAAGGCCCCCCAAATTCGTTTATGCATTGAACCCAGTCATTTTGTAAATCGACCCTGACAAATAGTCCTATTGGTACAGGTCTAGTTACAAAATTTAAGGAGTCACAGCAGTTTGAAATTAAAATAAAGATGTATGGGAAATAAGGCTTGTCAATTAAATGTTTCAAACTACAGGTAACTTAAATGTAAAACCAAAACCAGTGTTATTTAATAAGAAATATGTTACAAAACCTGTTCAAAAGCATCTATCTGTAACTTTAAAGCACAATTGAGCTGCTGCTATTCACAGAATTGCCAACTGTTTCAGTAATACACAGTAATCAGATTTGCTTCAAAGTTTCAGGCAGGTACTTCTGACAGTTCTTGTTAATTTTTTTACTTAACATTTGTTTTAGCATTACATTGATGCTACTGCGAAATTTTTAATTAAAAACCTTTTTTTGTTATAACTTGATCATACTTTCAAACTGCATTCACTCCTTCAATTTTCAACTTGGACTAATGAAAATGGACTATTTTACTTGAACTAATTAGCTTGATGTTCACACGAAATTTAGCAGAAGACTCCTGAATCACAATCAAATTACCAAGGCATTCTGCATATAAAATGATACATGAAAATTTGGAGTGAGAACCAGTGGCAAAAGCAGTACTGATAGTTTATTAGTGGCTAAGTTGGCATCTCATTCTGCTACAATCATTGCTCATATGTCACCATGTTTAGTTTGTGTAAATTTTTCTTCCAAGTTTTAATTATCATGGATTCTTGCAAAGATAAAATTACATATTAATCTTTTTACATTTACAGTCATGTTTCACCATTTTAAAATTTTTTTTCTGGTGTTCAGTGATCATTTTAATTTAAAAATTTCTGGAGGTTGGTCAGTCCAGGTCTGTAAGTGTGAGCAACACCATGTGAGATTTGAGGTTAACATGTCAGTGAGTGTCAAGATTAAGCAACACCATGTGAGATTTGAGGTTAACATGGCAGTGAGTGTCAAGATTAAGCAACACCTTGTGAGATTTGAGGTTAACATGTGAGTGAGTGTCAAGATTAAGCAACACCTTGTGAGATTTGAGGTTAACATGACAGTGAGTATGAAGATTAAGTTACTGATTTCTGACATATGATGCCATGGAGTTTGGTAGTAGGTAGGTAGGTACCATTTTCTCAAGGAACCTGCTGCTTTAACTTTCAGGTATACAAGTTCAGAATGAGGCAGGCAGTTCCCCTGTCTGTCTATCTTACTATACAGCATCACATTAAGCTACCCTAGTATGTAAATATTTTTACTGAAGCTTCATGAGTAGCATTAAACTTCAGTAGACCATTGTCCGTGTTTTTAGATTTAATTTGTCCTCCAGTCAATATGGACTAATATTTTATTTTGGTTCTATGATTTACACTTAGAATCCATCTAGGCACAATAGTGGGTAACAGAATGGAGCAGAATTTATTTTTCAAGGGTACACAGTATTACTAAATATGCCTCTTTTTTTTATGCATCATGAAAGTAAAAATAAATGTGTGTTGGTAATCCTGGTGAATGATAGAGTAAGAAACATGTACAAACATTTCATTTGAATTCAAGCTCCTAATTTACACTAAATCCCAGATAAATTTGCAATCTTTTGCATTGAAAAATGTGAACTATATCACCTACCTTGAACTTTGGTGCATTTCAGAAGCAGCATCTTTCTTTCTAGACTGAAGAAAAAGGGTACTGAAATGTGCCTATTGCAACTCACAGGAGAGATTGACACTATTAGTGCTTTATTTTTGGTTTCATTTAATGATAATGTGGCCCTGTGATTCACAAACTCTACAATTTAGAATTTAGAATTTTTGTTTAGTTTCCTTTTGGAACAAGAAATTTATGTCCACTAGTGCAGGGGTTTATGGCTTCTGTCTTCAAAATAAAGAATGCTGTTGTGTTTTGTTCTCCATATGTTGTTGCACTTAAACCAGCATTCCTTATTTCAGCAATAGTGTTTTGGCCTCTATATATTGTGGCACTTGGAACAACATTCATAATTTCAGTAATTATATTTTAGATGAAAAAATGTACCTATTAATGTAGACTTAGACAGTGGGAGTGAAGGAACTGGAGACAATGTAAGGGAGGCATTTCTGCATCTCTGTGACAGAATTTACCTTCCAAGACTGACTTCTGTATGAAGAAATAATTTTCATAGCATGTTCTTTCAAGGATGGGAAATATTCACAGGGCTACTAGAAGGCATGTCTGAGCTTGTACCATATGAAGTGCACATTACAACAGCTGTGAGGTGTTTTAGATACCTTACAGCAGTGATATTCAAGTTACCATATATATCACACTTTTTCTGTAACATATATTGTGCTAATAAGAACCTTTAACCTTATTACATTAGTGTTCTTTCTTTAAAACATTAAAAATGCAAAACCTGAAACTGTGAATTCCTTCACTGCTTAAATACTTCCATGGACATACAGGCCCCACTGCTGAAGAAGTACAAAGAATTAGTTTGCGGTTTGTAAAGAAGGGGTTACAGGTTTATAAGTACAGGGATGCAGAGCAGTAGGAACCGATAGGTATCTTTTCGTTGTTGTTAAAGAATAAACTCATACGGGTCTTTAGGACAAAAGATAGTAATACCGGTATATCTCCTTGGAGCAGATTCAATCTTGAGAAGCTAACAGTTGCTCAGCTAGCCAAGAAATTTTCCAGATACTGTGGAAGCCAAAGGTTCATTACCATGTTCAGAAAAGGCCATAACTGGTGCCTGTACTGAGCGAGATGATTTTAGACCACAACTTCCCATCCGATGTCTTCAGTACATGTTTCACAGCTTATACTCATAGTACTTACCAGTTATTATTGGATGATCAAATAAAGAAGGATAAGATGGTGGAAGTATGTGGCAAACATAAGAAAGGGAGAGAAATGCATAGAAGCTTTTGACAGGAAGGTGACCACTGGGAAGACTTAGAAGTAGTCTAGAATATGATGATAAAATATCACCAGCAGTGGTCATCTTCACACACTGGTCACTTTATCCCCAGGGAAGGAGCCTCCAGTTTCCATTGGATAAGATGATGGGTGGGCTGAGTAGGCAGTCTGGATGCTCTGGAGAAGAGAAAAATTCCTGCTGTTTTCATAAATTGAATCCACGTCCAGGCCACACTCTAACCACTAAACTAATTAGGTTATCATTACTGTACCAATATTAATGTGATGGTATATAAAAACAAAAACAATAGAGGTTTTGTTATTATTATTATTATTATTATTATTATTAGTAGTAGTAGTAGTAGTAGTAGTAGTAGTAGTAGTAGTAGTAGTAGTAGTAGTGAGGAAAAGAGTAAGTAGGTTCTGAGCACTACAAAATATATGAGTATAAGTAAACTGTGCTGTTGATATATCCTTGTAGCCACGTGGCCATTTATAGTTTTGTTTCTTTGAGGTTCAAGGCATGTGACTTAACTTGCCAACAGAGCAGCGACAGAAATCATGCAATTCTTGATATCTCCCGTGACTGAATGTCGGACCTTACTGAGGTTATCAGTCAGGTCAGGGGTCAAGTTCCAGTTATTTCCTCTGAAACGGAATAGTTTTAAGAGCTACATGCCTTAGGATACAGGTTTGTAACACACACATATGTCCAGTGGATTTAAATTTGGCCATTTACTTGTTTTTGTGGTACACATAAAGCAAAGCTGTACTAACCTTCTAGAATGATGTCTGAAAAGTACTAAAGAGACAAATGCAAAGGATACATAAAAGATAAACACAATTTCTACCGTGTATTTTATGTTATGTAATCAGTAACATAAAATACACGGTGGAGATGTGGCAATCACTTTCTGTGCAGAAGAATTACACACATCACACAATGCTTACAGGTATATTAACCAACTAGCTATCTAAACATCCATTTGATTGTGATACTGACTGATTGAGTGAACCACCAATAACTAATCTTTCAAAAAATTAAAGAATGCTAAAATAATAAAGTCCAAAATGTGTGTGGCAAATTACAGTCAAGCACAATTCACAAATTGTGTTGAATGACTGATCATATTCAAATGGGGCATAGATTAAAAGAATCTTCAGACTTCAAATTATGTTACAACCACTAAAAGCTTCTCATGATCTGAAAGCAAAATAATATGTGTAGGAGTTCAAAAAATATGATACAAAACGGCATTTTGGGGGGGGGGATTGGGAATCCTTCAGATTTCGGAAACTTGAGCTGGCTGCCAATTTCTCGTTGTGGAGCCTATGTGGGATTTGTTGTGTTAAAATAGCACAGTTGGTATAGTGACCAGTCTACAGTGTGGACGATCCGGGGTTCAAATCCCGACGGGGGCAAGAGGTTTTTCTCTGCCCCAACAGCATCCAGACTGGCTGTGGGGTCCATCCACCATGGAAACTTGTTCCGAGGACAAGGCGGCCTAGGCGTGAGGCTGACTGCTCACTTAGTATCGAGGTTAAGAATGTGTCGAGCCATTCATGTACTCTGCCTGTATTAGATAATTATTATTATTATTTACTGCAATTGGGTTTTCACCCGGTGGCAGTAGTCCTTACACTAGTACACACAATACAAATGGACATATAAATATACATAAAATTAACAATACAAAACAAACTATACACAATTACAAAACAAAATACATACAGTAAATACAAGTACACACATTATAACACCGTACACACATTATAAAAACATCCACACCTTGCAAAAGCATCCACACCTTACAAAAACATCCATACCTTACAAATACATTCACACCTTACAAAAACACCCATACACATACAAAACAAAATACATACAGTAAATACAAGTACACATATTAGAAAAACCCCGTTCACACCTTACAAAAACACCCATGCACATACAAAACAAAATACATACAGTAAATACAAGTACTCATATTAGAACACCGTACACACCTTACAAAAACACCCATGCACATACAAAACAAAATACATACAGTAAATACAAGTACTCATATTAGAACACCGTACACACCTTACAAAAACACCCATACACATACAAAATTAAATACATACAGTAAATACAAGTACACACATTAGAACACCGTACACACCTTACAAAAACATCTGCACCTTACAAAAGCATCCACTCCTTACAAAAGCATCCACACCTTACAAAAACATCCACACCTTACAAATACATCCATACCTTACAAAAACACCATACACATACAAAACAAAATACATACAGTAAATACAAATACACATATTAGAAAACCGTACGCACCTTACTAAAACACCCTTACACATACAAAACAAAATACATACAGTAAACAAAATACATACAGTAAATACAAGTACACATATTAGAACACCGTACACACATTACAAAAACATCCACAACTTACAAATCATCCACACCTTACAAAAGCATCCACACCTTACAAAAACACCCATACACAGAATAAAAAAAAAAAAAAAAAAAAAAATTAAACAAGCACAATACAAAAAACACCCACACATTAATTAATTTCAGTGCGTTAGAATATCCTCAGTATAAAGTCAGACCAAAGTACATGCTAATTATATCCCCCAAGAACTTAATTCACTTCACTTCACTTCGAAACCAGAGCACTTCACTTCACATCACTTCACACCCCTTCACTTCACATCCCTTATTTTTATTTAATCTCCACTTAAAAATCCTTAGCTTGTAATGACGTTCTTGACCCTTTTTTTAAAAGAGCTTAATTTACAGGGGAAAGTCGCTAGTACGCTTGGAGGTAATTGGTTCCAGCTTTTTATGGTCCTATTTACAAAGGAATATTTACCTACATCTGTTCTTTGTTTCCTAATCCTAATTTTCCGACTATGATCGTCCCTACCCAGGTAGCATGGTTTTAGCAGTCTATCCCCTATTGTTTTCCAAGCCCGTCCCCCGGTGTATGCTTTGAAAAGGGCGCATATTCGGGCTATCGCTCTACGCTGTGTCAATGTTTCCCAACCCGATTCATTTGTATTATTTGCAAATTTTGCCGCTCTCTTTTGCACGCGATTCAAAGCGCTTACCTGACCTTCTCTGTATGGGTCCCAACACACCGCTCCATACTCAAGTATCGGTCTCACAAGTGCCGTATAAGCTAAACTTTTCGTATTATTATTTGCCCTTTTGAGTATACGCATTACGAAATGAAGAGCCCTCCATGATTTTCTTAGTGTATAATTTACATGATCTGCCCAGCTTAGGTCGCTGCGTATAATTATTCCTAAATACTTAAAGCTATTTGCCTCTGGAATTAGTTGATCCCCAATACAATACCTCAGTTTACCTTTCACCCTAGCTCTATTGAAGCTTACTGCTTTACTCTTACCTGGATTTATCCTCATTTCATTTTCAACCGCCCATTCCCCTAATCTATTTAAGTCTGTCTGCAAATTTTCAATGTCATTACTATCGATTATCCTCCTGTATATTATACAATCATCAGCGAAAAGCCGTATATTTGACTCAATGTTTCTCCAAATATCATTAACATAAGCGAGGAAGAGCAACGGACCTAATACGCTCCCTTGCGGCACTCCCGACGTTACTCTGACTTCATCAGATAGTTGTCCGTCTACTCTAACTCTTTGCGAACGTCCTAACAGAAATTCCTTTATCCACACCACTACCCTGAAGTCCACACCGGTTTCCGCAATTTTTGAAAGCAGCCTATCATGTGGGACTAAATCAAAAGCCTTTGAAAAATCTATTATAATCGCGTCAGTCCTGACTCCCTCGTCCAATGAATCAGCAATATCTTGACAAACTGTGACTACTTGGCTTTCGCATGAGTACCCTGGTCTAAATCCATGCTGACCCTCATATAACCACTCACTCATTTCCCAGACTTGCCTTAGATACCCTGCTATAACGTGCTCCATTTGTTTGCAAACTACTGAGGTTAAACTGACCGGTCTATAGTTTCCCACTACCGATCGATCTCCCCCTTTATAAATAGGAACCACTATAGCTTTTTTCCAGTCCCCTGGGATAGAATTGTTGTTCAACGTTATATCTAGTAATCTCGCGAGGTATGGAATCATGGCTTCCCCACCTAACTTTAAAATTTCCCCAGGAATGCCATCTGGTCCGACGGATTTATTTCTCCCGATTGCTGATAGTCGTTTCCTTAAAATGTTGATACTAATGGTGAACGGTTTTCCTGAATCTGTCGATTGGATTTGCGGGGTGTTTCGTTCGCAACTGAATACAGACGCATAATAAGAGTTTAGGGAGTTGGCCTTTTCTATTGGTTCGGTGATGATATTTCCATTAATGCCCTTGATCGCAGGAATATTTTCTCTATTACCTTTACGTCTTTTAACATACTTATAAAACTCTGCCCAGCATTTACCTTCGTTTTGTAAGACCGAACTTAAGAATGTCTCCTGAGCCTTCTTTTTTGCTATCAGTAACTCTTTGGATAAACGTTTCAGCTCTGCTTGGTAATGCCCACCAAATTTTCGCTTATTGTAAACTTTCCTCACCTTTACCTTAAGTCGTTTTACTTCCTTCGTATAATATTCCGGATCCGGATTTTTACTTAGAATTTTATGTGGTACAAAACGTTCTATACCCTCAAAGACTATTTCCTTGTAGCTTTTCCATATCTCCTCCACGCTATTACCATTTCCAGCCCATAAGCTAAAATTTTCCCGAAGAAATGTTTGCAAACCTAATACATCGGTTTTGTGGTACACCGGGACTATCCTTTCAATTTTTTTCTCCCGACAATTTTCATCCCATTCTACTTCCAATAAAACCCCGCTATGATCGCTGATTCCGTGCACAATGTTACAAGAGTTAAGCGTATTATCAGGTCTGAGGAGGTAGATGTCCAACAGCGCGTCACCTCTCGTCGGGCCACTTACTACCTGAGTATAACCATTTTCCCATACTAATTTGTTTACGAAAGCCTGAAAACCGGTTGTCTTTCCTGCATCCCCATTCCAATTCGCTTGAGGTAAGTTCAAATCTCCTCCTATAATGCATCTCTTCGTTGAGTTTCGCGTAAGTAAGGTACGGGCTGCTAGTCTTTCAATCGCCAACATTTCCTCGTTAGGAGCTCTGTATATACCTATAATTTCCCACGAATATTTTGGATCCATTCCTTTCACTTCCACCGCGATCATCTCAAAATCCTCATCCACCCACAGCTCCGTACAGGCAATGTAATTTTTAACACATATAAAAACCCCACCACCACGGGCTGTCCTATCTCTTCTGAAAATTGTAAAATCTGCCCTAAAAACTTCAGCATTGCTAATGTCTTCTTTAAGCCATGACTCCGTACCTATAACAACATCAGGGTTGTATGTGTCAACTAAATTCCAGAAATCTAAGGCTTTATTATATATACTCCTACAGTTAACCTGTAGCACCACTAGCGACTTACCTTCAACCCTATATGCAGATGTTGTACTTATAGATTCAACCCCTGACCTAGCTTCAGTTTCCCTACTCACCCATTTATTCGTCTCTGTCCCCCTTTCTTCATGTAAAGTCTTCTGTTTTTCAATTGATGGTTGCCGCATTTCCCTGGTTGTCCTCGTTCTGCGAGTTCCATCCACCGAAGTATGTCATTCCTTCCTCCGTGAAGATCCTCCGCCATCAAGTCCACTAACCCTAGCGTACAGTTGTCCCAGTCGTTTCTTTCCTCTTCCGTTCAGATGCAGCCCATCTCCAGCAAAATCCCCATCCTGTATCCAGCTGTTCGGATCAACGAATGTAATTCCGAGGGCGTTTGCTATCCAGTCGAATCTATCATTAAGAGCACCAATACGCCGCCATGATACATCTCTACGTCGCAGCACTCCACTCAGGACAAGTCTGCAGTTCGGACATTTATCCTTAACCTTAGCCATAAGCGTATACACTTCTCCCATTACAAAATCCAGATTTCGCGTTGTTTTCAAGTCATTTGTACCTACGTGAATAATAACAGTTTCTGGACAACCTACATCCCTCTTATCTATCACTCTGCGTAGCTGTTCAGTTTGAATTCCCGGAAAACACTCCACCTTCATATCTGTATGTTCTGTTCCAACATTACGCACCATTGAATCGCCCACCACCACGCACTTTGCAGCCTTTTGCTCAGTCGGCACTATGTCCCTCTTCCCAGCTCCAGCCCGTAGTAACTTTTCTTCAAGATTCCTGTTCCTAGCCTTCAGTTCATCAATTTGTCGCAGAGCGTTATGCAATTCTTCCTCCAACATTCGAATCCTTTCAGTCCTACACTTATCACAGCTCCACTTCTCTCTCTCAGCCGCTTGAGCCTTCACATTACCACAACTATAGTGATACCAACGTTCACATAATTCACATTGGATTCCCGACCTTAGATTCCTGCAACAACCAGTACATAAAAGTTTCACAGTGTTACCTCCTTCCACAACAGGACCGGGATTTTGTTCCACTCCACCAATCACTAGTAAAACAGCTAAAACCATTGAACTCAGCATCGTCAATCCCAAGCAATGTCCAGTATCTCGGTTAGCGTCACCACGCGTAGGCACGCCACGCCACGTGCACCTCCCGGCCCAGGTACCCACTCTCGCCCGGTAATCTTCCAGGTAGCAACCCATAGTCTGTCCTTACTCAGGAGCTCACCACAAACACGTCTGACCACAACAACCTTCGCAACCCGACTGTATTCTTTCATGGAATGCAGAGAGACAAATTTAGCTTTACATCACAAAGTGGAACATGTCAAGGGTATTTAGGCTTACCTTGCCTTGATCCATATTCACCCATCATCCGGGATACGACAGCGGAGCTCGTATTATCAAGAGGTTTAGCCCCACCGTACTCTCCCTCAAAAGAACTTTGGGTACAGGGCTGGATGGGTCCCAAGAGCGGTTTGGGCATGGTGGTGAAGAGAAAAAATGAGCCTGTGCCAGGAAGCGAAATCTTGTAATCGGCTATTGACTTTAAACTTTGTATTATACATAATTCAATATTTTTATAAATACAAGTACCTGATGATGGCCTTTTGAGGCCGAAACATGTAGTACAATCTAACATAAAATAATTGTCGAAGTTGAGTTGTGATTGATGGTTATTTTGCTCTCCTTTAATTTATGGCAAGTAACTTATTCCGGCTCTCCGGCCAACAAAAAAACAGTTTGGTTGATGCCACAAGAGATCATAAGATAGCCGAATAGAGACGCAAAGTCGCGTATCTTGTACACACGAAGTTGGCCCCACACATTGCCTGGCAACAGCGCAGTCTGTCTGCAGCAGCAGTTCTAGACTGTCTTTCCGCTGAAGTGGCAAAGTGACATCTGATACTCCGCTACTGCGCTTCGTTAGAATAGCAGCAGGTATGTTCACAGTGTTTTAACGCATTAAAGCCCAGTGGTTACTGTATGTACCACCTGGTTTAACATTCACAAAATCTACGTTCTGCCCACACAGTGTATTTATGTGTTTTGTGTGGATCTCAGAACAAACAGCGATTATTTCACTGTACAGCATTAACTGACTGGTTTGTATAACTGAGACGGAGTGTGTTTACTGCGCGGTACGGACTGTATTTATGTGTTTTGTGTGGATCTCAGAACAAACAGCGATTATTTCACTGTACAACATTAACTGACTGGTTTGTATAACTGAGACGGAGTGTGTTTACTGCGCGGTACGGACTGTATTTATGTGTTTTGTGTGGATCTCAGAACAAACAGCGATTATTTCACTGTACAGCATTAACTGACTGGTTTGTATAACTGAGACGGAGTGTGTTTACTGCGCGGTACGGACTGTATTTATGTGTTTTGTGTGGATCTCAGAACAAACAGCGATTATTTCACTGTACAGCATTAACTGACTGGTTTGTATAACTGAGACGTAGTGTGTTTACTGCGCGGTACGGACTGTATTTATGTGTTTTGTGTGGATCTCAGAACAAACAGCGATTATTTCACTGTACAGCATTAACTGACTGGTTTGTATAACTGAGACGGAGTGTGTTTACTGCGCGGTACGGACTGAATATTTATATATCAATACGTTTAACATTCACAAATTCTACGTTCTGCCCACACAGTGTATTTATGTGTTTTGTGTGGATCTCAGAACAAACAGCGATTATTTCACTATACAACATTAACTGATTGGTTTGGTATGTTTGTTTACTGCGCGGTACGATCTGGATATTTGGATATAATTTAGGTTAATTCTCTCGTCAGCTGGGGTTAGTTGCTGGCCTCTCACCGCGGAACCTCGGGTTCGATCCCAGGTCAGTCCACATGAGATTTGTGGTGAACAGAGTGGCATTGGGGCTGGTTTTCCTCCGAGTACTTTGAATTTCCCCCCTCAGGGTCATTCCACAAATGCTGCATACTCATCTTACTCTAAATGTTGCTCTTACGAGGAGGACAAATGGCGAAGCTGGGGAACCTTCCAAAAAGTAACGCTGGTTCGGAAATCGGGGAGCATTAGATAGAATTTTTTTCAATTGAATCCTCCGCGGAGGCCCGAGTTGGATCTCAGGTAAGCCCATGTGAGATTTTTGGTGGACAAAATGGTACTGGGACAAGTTTGCCTTCAAATAATTACGTTTTCCCCTGTCAGTGACATTCCACCAATGCTCCATACTCACCTTTATCTATATGGTGCTCTTACCAGGACAAAGGGAAGAAGACCCGGAACCTTTCAAAACAGCAATGCCTTTTCATAAATCGGGGAGCAGTGGACAGAAAAGTACTTTCATTTAATCTTTTGTCAGAGAGGGCGCCTGAAGACCGTAATAACATAAATTTTAGAACCGAACAAATATCGGATCTTAAGCCCTAAGTGGAGCTTGACTAGAAGGATGTTTGGCTGGCTGTAGTCGTTAAAGGATTAAGCATTTAGTCTGAAATGCATATAGTGGTTTATTTTGCGACAATGTCAGTATCTCGGACTGTACAACGCCAAGAAAAGGATGATGGTAAGAGATAAATTGGAAAAGATATGGAAAGCAAGTGCTGTATAATTGCGTAGTTTAGTGTAGAGTAATGTCTATAATCCGTCTATGTACGGTCAATCGGTGTACGAGTTTTCGCTTATACGAGATGCAGAAGTTAATATTTTTCAATCTGCGGCCCAATTTCTGTCTATACGGGCTCCTTCCTTTCTCAAAAACCGACTGTTGTTTCTGGCTGTCGTCGGTCCCCGAATCTCCTGGAATGCGCAGAACGTACGGCATCTTTGGGCGGTTTGCGCAGAAGCAGCAGCATCGCAGCGTCACTCATTGTTCTCGTAGTTGTGTTGCGAAGTTCGGTGTTAGTCGTGTTGCAGCCATTAAATCTTAAGGAATTTTTAGGTATCATTTTGTAAAAAAAGAGGTTGGTATCTAATGTTTTTGCATTTTACGTACAAATTTAATGATGTAACTACTGCTTAGCTTACATTAATGACTGAGACTGTCATTTAAGCATAGTAATTGACCCTTAATATTATTGTTTTTCGTACTTAGGTACGGTTTTTTGTTGTGTTAAAGTGACATTTTTATGTTTGGGGAGAAGTTTTTGGTCCTCTGGGAATACACAACAATTTATAACGTGGTAAATAATGATAAATTAACTTTTGTGGTAGGAATGTTCGTCTTACGAGCATTTTTCAAGGAAAGCATTAAGCTCGTAAAGTAAGAGTTACTGTACATATTGTTATAATGATAACGAATCATCTGAAAATAAAAGAAGAAGCTCACAAAATGTTGTACACAGTGTCGCCCTCGGTGGACTAGTGGTTAGCGTGCTCGCCACTGGACCCAAGGTTCGCGGGTTCGATCACGACCGAGGTCGATGGATTTTTAAGGGTGATAAAAAGTAAAGCCGTCGGTCCCATGTAAAATAGAACTAAGCAAAATTAAGTCTCCTGACTGACTGCCAGATGGCTCTGGCATTCACATCAGGATCGAGTTGAAAGCCGGTCCCTCACTGCCGCAAATGCACAAAGACCTCGGAAAGAGGAGGCCCAAGCCCATATAGGGCTGTCGAGCCATGGTTATTATTACTAGGTCTATGTGACATAGGCCGTAGTACATAAGCCAATAAAGACAACGGACAGTTCCTAGCACAGTTGTGACGTAATGAAATGTTATCAAATGAAGTCATGTCGGATAGCGTGTCAAGTTATCTGTAAGGGGCGAACACTTGCTGAAAGAAATTAGGAGTGGAACAAAGCGGTTTGTTACCGTTATGTAGGAGATGCTCGTATCCTGCGACACAAAATCTGTAGGATCTTATGGATGAAACTCACCATTTTTTTTTCTATGGTTCGACAGCCCTATAAGGGCCTGGGCCTCCTCGTTTCGTCGAGGCTTCACGATCACACTTTAGACACACCACACTTGGTAGGACTCCTCTGGACGAGTGATCAGCCCTACGCAGAGACCTCTACCTGACAACACACAACACTCACAACAGAGAGACATCCATGCCCCCGGTGGGATTTTTTTTTTGTCTGTCCGGGGTTTTTCCCCTTTGATCCATTTTTGTACTGTTTAAATCCTTTCGTCCTTCATGTCACTTTACGTTCCATACTACCGTCCTTACAACAAACACAACACAAACATCCATGCCCCCGGTGGGATTCGAACCCACAATCCCAGTAAGCGAGCGGCCACAGACCCACGCCTTAGACCGCACGGCCACTGCGATCGGCGAAACTCACCATTCACATGACTATCTTAGGGCTGGCCGATTCCTTAAATGACTGATTCGGAGTCGCGTCGGTGTACTTTACCGGACGTCTACGAAGGTAAGAGACAACATTTCCTTTGAACTGAGATTTGAGTTTTTGCGACGGTGATGTTTTTTATCGCGGTCTCTTGGCTTATGACACCGTGTAGTCTGATAGGTGGTTATCAACTTTTTGGAGGAACATGCTGCATTCATTTTCTGCCGTGAATATGGAGTCAGTGTATTCCTCCGAAACGATGTCATAACCAATTACCGGACAACACGCTTTGTCATAACCCAGAAGATTACAGTGAGATATTAACCAACAAATGCACATTCACTATCAAATTTTAATAGTAGTATATAACTTTCCCCGATATATGTTTCGATCAGTTTTAGACCATCATCAGGGCGTCCGAACTACATTCACTTCACATCCATAAGTTCACTGTGTTACCACAAATTATAGTTCGATGTTTGTATAAGTAATCACTGTATACAAATACAGTTTTTTGAGTGCAGAACATAAATTTTTTCGCTTTTAAAATATTTATTTTCCCACCCATTTTGCAGCCCCCTTGAGTCTGTCGCCCAAGGAGGCCTACCTAACCACTCTGTCTTCTCTAGCAGAGTTTAAAATGTGTTTCCTGTACCTCAGTATCCCTTCAGTCTTCGCGGAACACCAAGATACGGGGACATGTTAATGGAATTATTTACGGTAGACGGACAGAATCTATGGAGCTTTGCCTCCTCCTATGTCATTGCAAAGTTGTGCCTCTCCACCAGGAGATGTGATTATCGGAAATAAAGACGGCGCTGTGTAGCAGAGGAAACAGATGTTGGGAACTTGATGCAACTGCCACTTCCTGTCGCCTACACGTTAAGGACAAGCGGAGCACAAAAATGCTGCTGCTGCTTCCCCTACAGATAATTACGGACAGACAGACGTCATCCATCTACAATGCGTTCCCGATGTCAGAGCAGTAGATATATATTAACAAGCACAAGGAATCACGTTGAAAGACTAGAGCACAAGAAATTAATGGAAAGAATGAAAGATTTAACTTAATTTTTAACTAACTAATTAACTAAATTAACTAAATTAATTAACTAAAGATTTACAATGTATAAAAAGGTAAAGCATCCCATTACAGGCCTGGACAGACCCTTACGGTTCCAGGAGGTTGAGGCTCCAAGATTTCTAGACAATCGGCACATGAAAATGGTAAAGTTGTCAGCCCTACGCACCGGCCGCCTTTAACCTCAGGAAAGATTCCTGGTACTCATTTCTGTTACAGGCTGAGTCGACCCCAGGGCCATTGGAGTGTGCAATAGTGATGCACTATTTAACAATCAACTGTGCAATAGTGATGCACTATTTAACAATCAACTGTGCAATAGTGATGCACTATTTAACAATCAACTGTGCAATAGTGATGCACTATTTAACAATCAACTGTGCAATAGTGATGCACTATTTAACAATCAACTGTGCAATAGTGATGCACTATTTAACAATCAACTGTGCAATAGTGATGCACTATTTAACAATCAACTGTGCAATAGTGATGCACTATTTAACAATCAACTGTGCAATAGTGATGCACTATTTAACAATCAACTGTGCAATAGTGATGCACTATTTAACAATCAACTGTGCAATAGTGATGCACTATTTAACAATCAACTGTGCAATAGTGATGCACTATTTAACAATCAACTGTGCAATAGTGATGCACTATTTAACAATCAACTGTGCAATAGTGATGCACTATTTAACAATCAACTATGCAATAGTGATGCACTATTTAACAATCAACTAAATGCACATTTTATTTAAAAATATTTTATACTTTTCTTAAACTCCCCTACATATGTTTCGGTCCGATTTCAGACCATCCTCAGGGGGTCATAAACTACACTTATATCACGTCCACATATGTTCGTTCAATTGCATATGCGTCTAATCGTGTAAGTTGTAATGTCACTTTAGGGATACTTTTTTGAGTTGGTATACAGTGTGTTTCACACAGTGTGTTTCACACAGTGTGTTTCACACAGTGTGTTTCACACAGTGTGTTTCACACAGTGTGTTTCACACAGTGTGTTTCACATGTGTTTTTCCACATTAATCGTGTTTTTAATCTATTTTAATCTGTGTTTTTTTAAAAGTGATTTTTAAAAAGTGACATCGTTGGTGGAATGACACTGACAGGGGAAACCTGAAGCACTCGGACAGGCAATTGTCCGAGTGCCACTTTGTTCACCGCAAGCTCCACATGGACTGGCCTGGGATCGAAGGCGGGCCTCCACGGCGAAAGGCAGGAGACTATTCTGAAAAATTTAAATTTTAGCGTAGCAACGATGTTAAGGCCTGAATGCTATTTGTGTGTTGGATTGCCCGCTCTGGGACTGTGATTCGGTTGTTTGCCGCTGGGAGCGCTGGGTTCTCGGTGCGAGACTTTGCATGTGCTGGCGGTTGGTTTTGTCTGTTCGCTGGATGCCTTCCGACTGTGCGGATGTGAGTCACATGAGCTGGAGCCCGGCAACACAGGCAGTATATTGTAACATCAACAACCAGCACCTTAACTCCAGGACATATATTATTACAAGGTACTAATCCTGCGAGATTGTGTGTAGGGTCATATACATTAGCGATACTGACGCCGTACAGACATGTTATACAAAGCCATCGAAATGTTAAGGAAGATTCACATGTGAAAATATACATAAAGATGGACGAATGTGCCCTCATACAGTTTGTGTAATGAAAACATAATACATTATTTATGTTTTGTCCTGTATGTTACATGTATTACAATGCGCAGTTCATTCCGGGATTGTGGCTACTGTACACAAACAGGTACAAGCTTGTAGACGTGTGTACATTTTTAGGCGCTTTCGCAAAATTGCGAAAAGCGACTATTAACTTCGTCACGTCTATCTGTCCGTCCGTCCGGATGGAACAACTCCGCTCCCACTGGACAGATTTTCATAAAATTTGATGTTTGAGGATTTTTCAAAAACCTGTGAAGAAAATTCAAGTTTCATTAAAATCTGACAACAATAACGGCACTGTACATGAAGACCTACGTACATTTGTGATAATATCTCGCTGAATTCTTCTTAGAATGAGAAATATTTTGGACAAACTTGTAGAGAAAATCAAAACACACATTTTATGTTCCACAACGTTTTTCCGAAAATCGTGCCGTTTATGAGATCATGTGGAAAAACATAGTACAACCAGACAGGCCACATACGACAATATAATACGGCGCATGCGCTTTGCATGCTGGATAACTAAGGCTACAGACACACACTCACAATATGTAATACCTATTGCTTTTCCACGGCAACAATGGTTACGCGAAAGCGCCTCAATGTTACGTCGTAGTACAATGTCTGTCTTTTTTGATGTGACTTATGGAATAAGGGTCATTTTTGGGAAGCTGAAAGTCGTTCAGCTACTCAGAAAATTAAAGCTTTATAAGGCACCCAAAATTTCATTACCAAGTCCACAAAGTGCAACACTGAGCCGTGTCCTGAGTCATCACGTCCGCACTACACCGATCTATACATTCACAGGCCATTTTATGTGTTTCTCCATCTATATGCGTATATAAGTTTTCCCCAGATTTATTTGCGTCTAGTTCTGCCACCAAAATTTATAGGAATTGCTGATGTCTTTTGTATTTGCCACATGTCTGGACCATCGCATATTACTTGACTTATTCACGCTAATAGTATTTGTTTAAAAGTACACATTGTGAAAGTGTTCTTAAAACGTTACATCTTTACCACGTTCTAATCAATGTATATATAATCGTGAATTAACAATGTATATCAGAGTTGTAAATCACAACCAAATTTTATTTAAAGTCACCTCCGATGTATTTCGGCCTCATTAGGCCAGCATCAACGACTTTTTAAAAGATAACAGTGGGTGGTATCCATTGTTTACACATATGTTAAAAAGTACAAAGAGATGTAGTGATTTTATTTTCTAAATTTAATATACGAGTATTTGTACATTTTTTGAATATCTGAATCTTGGGTACCTCCCAGTGTTACATACACTTACGAAACTTCTTGAGGATGGCCTAGTGAGGCCGATATATGCTGGAGGTGGCAGGCATAATGATCACTCTTAGAATAAACATTGGATGTCATGGCCTTGGGTCTCCACCTGATAGAAGTTATTTTACACAGCATAATGTTTGGAGGCAGCCATTTATATTTATAATTCTGTATTGTAATAACACACGTAGTTTAATGTGAATAATTGTACTAGCACTGTGTAACGACTGATTGTTGTGTACAAGGCCAATGTGTGTATTACCATTCATCGACGTACAACACGCTGCCCATATCTGTGTAATATGGCTCCTTGATGTTGGCTACAACACGTAGCCGAAACATGTAGGAGCAAAACATATTTTGAGCAGTGATTAGTAATAAAACTTGTATATCTTAGAGGTGAGTTATAAAACCTGGTCATGATTTACAGTTGTGAAATTGGTTTATGTTCATATGAAGCTCTTCATTATGCAATTTCTGCAATCTCCTGTCACGTACTGCTAGCATCATTAAGTATAATGGGTTATTGTTTGAAGTTTACTTAACAATTAATTTTCTGCAGTACAAATGTGGCCGGTGTTGGTGGTAGTATGCTTACTAGGCTCCACCACACGAGCGTGTGTCCGAGAACCAGAGGGAGAACATTCCACCTCACTGAGAAGTCCAGGTGACAATGGGTTCCGCATACAAGTGAGCGGTGAGCCGGAGCGCTACGTGCCTGGAGCTGTGTACACCTGTGAGTTTGTAACTCTAAGGCCGCGTCCAGACTTGAGCAATCTGGCAACGTAACAGCGCGGGGTTCTGCCCGGTTGCGGCGAACGTGCTGCGCGCTGTGATCCACCAGTTGTTCGCTGCTTCTAGTGGGAAGATGCTTGTGTAATTTGTTATAATATTTGGGATGTTTCGGATCCCACAGAACAGACGTTTCTTCGTATAACCCAATAAAGCCCAAAGTATTTTCTTGCGTCCAATCCATTGCAGCTCCGCACACTGACGGTGAAACATAACAGTGGATAAGTGCCAGTATCAGCTGGACGCGTAGATCGCAGCGAGCACAGAAACACGTCCGAACTTGCTCTAGCGGCGTAACGTAACATCCTTTGATGTGCGCTGGAAAACCGACAGCAGGGTGGATCAGGCTGCACAAGTCTGGACGCGGCCGTCTGAAGTAGCATTGTTAATAAGTTTACGGGAAGAACCTCAACAGGCTTTATGCACCATATATACATAATTCATACCGGTTTCAACTTTAATTTCGGCTTACCGTCTGTGACTTTCATCATGGTCAAACATTGACGTTCAGGGATTGAACCAATAACAGATATACTAGAAACAAGAAAAGTTTTGAGATCTGCGCTCTTCTGGGATATTACGCTGCGTCGTGTGGTAATCCTTTACCGACGTTTCGGGACAACGTATTGGTCCCATCTTCAAGGGCCTGACCCTTGAAGATGGGACCGATACGTTGTCCCGAAACGTCGGTAAAGGATTACCACACGACGCCGCGTAATATCCCAGAAGAGCGCAGATCTCATCAACATCGCGGCGGAAGCCTGAAATCAAGAAAAAGTTTAGTTTTCCTTCAAAGCAACCTGTCTTGACTACAACACAACTTTCACATCTTTCTAAGATTTGGAAAAAAAAAAAACATCCATCGAAGTTGTTCGAAGTAGCTGCATTTGATTCGGCCGTTACGCTCTTCTGCATGACCTCGATGTCTTGAGATCTTCTTGCTTTGATATTTATGGCGTAAGTCGACACTGTAACAGTGACTTAAGTCTACCTTCCACTGGCGCGGCATTCTCCTCTTCTTCTTAACTACTTGCTAATGCAGCAAACATATAAAACAACAGAATGCAAACAGAAAGAGAAGTCTTAAACTTCTCTGTACAGGATCCTGTCTAGCAACTCATTCATTTCCTACTGTTACGACAGATCCATAGCCTCTTCCAAGTCGAGTTCTCCACAGAGTGTGATCTAGTTTTTCCTCTTTCAATTTCCAGTATCTTCTAGTTTCCTTAAGATCATTAAGTAACTGCTTACGTCTTCTTCCTCGTCTTTTCGTCATTTCTAGCCTTCCTGATATCTTTCCTTCAATAACGGGTTTTAGAAGGCAGTTCCTGCGCAAGATGTGACGAATCCAGTTAGCTTTTCTTCTTTTCATTTTATGTAGGATGCTTCTCTCCTTGACTCTGTGTAATACTTATTCATTTCTCACACAATTGGTCCAACTGATCTTCTCCATTCTTCTCCAGCACCACATTTAAAAACTCTCCAGGTATTTCTGATCAACTTTACACAGTGTCCAAGTTTCAGTAATTTACAAAGCTGTGCCCCAAATGTAGCATTTTACTAGTTGCTTCCTTAAATTCAAGTCCAATTTTCTTGTCAAAAGATTCTTCTTCTTGTTGAATGCTGCTTTCCCATGGCAATCCTGGATTTAATTTCACGTGTACAACTTGCGTCATTTATCATGCATATCTGGCAACTATCGTTTGTTACTTCCACTCATATTCTGGACTGTGTGTGGGCACCAGGATGAGTGGTCTATGTTAATATGATTACCTAGTCACAAGAAGTGAAAACCAATAGTTGTCAGACAAAATAATGAACCTATAAATAAAAACCACTGTTTCATATCTTGCAGTGTCACTCGTTGGCTCACGCACTCATGGCCACCTTCAGCAGTTTACTCGCTTCATGCTGGGTGTGGAGCCACTTGATCCACATCATGGTATTATACCTGGCTCAGATGCCTCACCTCAGCATGTTGGTAGTTTTCAGCTGTTTGGAGACTCACTCACCACATTTAATGAACACTGTATCAACACCATATCAGAAGCTGATGATCTGCCCAAAACGGAGATTCAAGTCATGTGGATATCACCACCCAAAGGTTCTGGCTGCATTATATTCAGGTAGACTGAAGTACCCATAATTAGCTCCTCTGATTAATTGTACAGACCAAGTATTTTTTTTTCAACGGCTCGACAGCCCCTTGGGGGCCTAGGCCGCCTCATTTTTCGACGCTTCATGATCACACACTTTTTAGACACACCACACTCAGTAGGACTCCTCTGGACGAGGGACCAGCCCGTCACAGAGACCTCTACCTGACAACACACAACACTCACAAGAGACAGACATCCATGCCCCCCGGTGGGATTCGAACCCACAATCCCAGTAAGTGAGCGGCTGCAGACCCACACCTTAGACCGCACGGCCACTGGGATTGGCACAGACCAAGTATAGGTGCAGTAACAAAAGATTACGTCAAAGAACTTAGGTCAGTATAGGTACCATCTTATAATCTGTAATATTCGATAATTTGGCACTTTTCCGGTCATATAGGTCCAGGATTAAAAGAATTCAGCTGTATGTAGCAATATTTTATGGGACTAGCTTTGTCCATATTCTATGCTGAAGATGAAGGCAGAAGGTTCCTCTAAATGCTGGTAACTATCTACTCATACCACACTAGGTATCATATCCCGGAAGTTCTATATGGCACCACTGGCAGATCCTTGCATTAGTAAGATTAGTATTTATTTCCTTTCTTGTCCAAATTTTTGTGGCTTCTTTTGACAGCAATGATCACTAAACCACAACTGCTAATGTTGTCATGCATGATTACGTAGTATACAGTACAAATAGTGAGTTGGTGTGATGTCATGGGAAGCAGGTAGTCCTGTAATTTTTCTGATATCAGAGCCATGGTATTGGAAGATGCAGACAATTGGTATGCAGATGATGGGGCCCTCAGTCGACAACTCTGTGAACTTCCGGAGCCAGAGAATGGGAAGAAGGATACACATGAAGGGGAATGCTGTGCCTGTGATGAGGCAAAATACCAGGTGTGTGTCCTTGAACAGTGTTGTACTCTATGATGTTTGAGGTTAAGATGGCAGCTTTGCTGCAGATTTAAGTCTTCTGGGATGTGATATTGTCTCACTGGGTGAGTACATCCTGGTGTTGCAGAGGATTAGAGTGCCTTCTTCTTCAAGGTCAAGCAGTCAGAGGAATTGATTGTTTGATGCTGAAGATAAAGGCATTATGATACTTTGAAACATCGGGACCTACTTGCCTTGCTACACCATGTCAAATCCCAGAAGATTTGATTCTTCAGTGTTGAATTTCTGATGAGGCACACTGCCAGGTGTGTGACCTTGAAAGTAGTGACATGAAAGTTGTGGTTATGTCCAGACTAATTTTGCCTCATAAGAATGGTATCATTCAAAAATGTAACTTCACTAAATTTATGATTTAACAAAGTTGTTTACATGGTCATAATGCTATTTAAGCTTACTCTCTGAACGGTGCCTCTTTGTCTAACAAGAGAAATGTCAGTACTTCTATAACAAGAGGGCGGCACATTCATTTTTTCCCCACAAACATAAAATAGTGAACTTAAAATAAGGATTTTATTTTTATGTAGCTTCTGTTATCTCCTGTTCTTAGTAACAAAAAATTATATTTTGTGTTTTATGAGTAAATTTGAAAGAATACTTAATCACTGCATGTTATTATGAAAAGGACATACTGTTAAATGTCTCTTTCTTGAGAAAAATAAAGGGGAATTGTTATACCATATGAAGGAAATTATTTTTGAAGTTAAATACTTAGGAGAAATTATGGTTGTACAAAATATTGTCAAGGGTTATATTTGTCTGCTCTTGCTTTGCTCGTTTGTTTTGTTAATTTTGTTTATAACTCACCAGGATACATGGTCCATTTGCTTTATATATCTTTAGTTTACATAATGGAGGCAATTTCTGTTCTTTTACTGTGCTTTGTGATTTGCAGCTGATATTTGAAGGCTTATGGACAAACCAGACACATCCAAAAGATTTTCCTTTTTCATTGTGGCTAACTCACTTCAGTGATGTGATTGGAGCCTCACATGAACGCAACTATTCGTTCTGGGGTGAGGGGCAGCTAGCTTCTGATGGTCTACGCCAGGTGGCTGAGTGGGGCTCTGTACGAGGAATGGAAGCTGAATTAAGAGCACAGGTAACATAATACAGTGCATGTTTGATATTCAGAATTGTGGCTGAATTAAGAACAGCGGTAGCATAATGCTGTGTATGGTTGATATTCTGAATTGTGGCTGAATTCAGAGCAGAGGTAGCATAATGCTGTGTATGGTTGATATTCCGAATTGTGGCTGAATTAAGAGCAGAATTAGCATAATGCTGTGTATGGTTGTTATTCTGAATTGTGGCTGAATTGAGAGCGGAGGGGCAGAGGTAGCATAATATCATGCATCGTTGGTATTCTGAATTGTAGCTGAATTCAGAACAGAGGTAGCATAATGCTGTGTATGGTTGATATTCTGAATTGTGGCTGAATTAAGAGCAGAGTTAGCATAATGCTGTATATGGTTGTTATTCTGAACTGTGGCTGAATTGAGAGCGGAGGAGCAGAGGTAGCATAATATCATGCATCGTTGGTATTCTGAATTGTAGCTGAATTCAGAGCAGAGGTAGCATAATGCTGTGTATGGTTGATATTCTGAATTTTGGCTGAATTAAGAGCAGAGTTAGCATAATGCTGTATATGGTTGTTATTCTGAATTGTGGCTGAATTGAGAGCGGAGGAGCAGAGGTAGCATAATATCATGCATCGTTGGTATTCTGAATTGTAGCTGAATTCAGAGCAGAGGTAACATAATGCTGTGTATGGTTGATATTCTGAATTGTGGCTGAATTAAGAGCAGAGTTAGCATAATGCTGTATATGGTTGTTATTCTGAATTGTGGCTGAATTGAGAGCGGAGGAGCAGAGGTAGCATAATATCATGCATTGTTGGTATTCTGAATTGTAGCTGAATTCAGAGCAGAGGTAGCATAATGCTGTGTATGGTTGATATTCTGAATTTTGGCTGAATTAAGAGCAGAATTAGCATAATGCTGTGTATGGTTGTTATTCTGAATTGTGGCTGAATTGAGAGCGGAGGAGCAGAGGTAGCATAATATCATGCATCGTTGGTATTCTGAATTGTGGCTGAATTCAGAGCAGAATTAGCATAATGCTGTGTATGGTTGATATTCTGAATTGTGGCTGAATTCAGAGCAGAGGTAGCATAATGCTGTGTATGGTTGATATTCTGAATTTTGTGCTGAATTAAGAGCAGAATTAGCATAATGCTGTATATGGTTGTTATTCTGAATTGTGGCTGAATTGAAAGCGGAGGAGCACAGGTAGCATAATATCATGCATCGTTGGTATTCTGAATTGTAGCTGAATTTCTGATATCGATATTAATGATTTGACGTATATATTGGATATCGTCCATTGTCTTGTTTTTCTTATAGAAATATATTTTGTAAACTGATTCTATCTCCACTGCAAGTTGAAATAGTAAAATACTGAGATGGGAACAGTCGAAAGAGCTTTTTTCTATCCCTGGATGTATATAACCTATTGTACAAATTATAAATCATCACATATAATTAAGAACGTGCTACAGGTATGGGATTTCTTACCTGCAAGGCTTGCGACTTGAGGTTTTTGGGATAAGGGGTTCTTCCATAATTTGGAGCCCCATACCTAAAATCTACTAAAATGTATTTAAAGAATAACTGTTTGTCTACAAAATGACGTATGTTACGTACGTATGTATGTATGACTTACTCATAAAATATATCGTCATGGTACTGATTGTGTAGCACTGATTCAGATGCACAGTTTTATACTGAATCCATTTAAAGACACACTTACAAATTGCTATACTACATGATTTCATAACCAAGATGAATACAGTTTGAAATCTCACTGTATATAAAACCTGAAAACTTATAAATTAAAGATTATTTCATGCAGTACTTTTCATATTTTAGAGCAAGCATCTTCGCACTCTCATCAAAGCAGCTGGATTGTGGTATCCACGAGTAAACACCAACACCACCTCAACCTTTAGGGTGGATCAGCATCATCCTTTAGTGTCAGTTGTTTCTATGTTAGGTGAGATTCTTGATTTCTGAATGCATCTGTGAGTGATAAATTTTAAAATTTCTACGATTTTGAGGCTCACCTGTCTCAGAATAAGTTTAAACTTCGCCTAATTGATTTGAAATTCATATATGTTTTGTCCAAAACACTGCTTGGGAATAATTTCCTACATACTCACGTGCGAAATTCAAGATGATTCTCACTGTGTTTTTGCCTGTTGGCCAACCCTGTAACGCACTTTTTGGTGCTCTTCCATGTAATGTACTTTACAGTGGAGTGAACTGTAATTGACCCTCTTTATTTGTGGTATGTAAGAAACGCATGATATTCATTGTGTCATTATCAGCCTCTTTAGGATTTAATGTGTGAAGAATGTGTGGACATTTAAATGGCCTGCCGCTGTAAGTGGGGTGGCATTTTAAATATATGCTTTGTCTTGCAATCTGCTGTTTTTTAGAAATTAAAGATATAAACGGGAGCCAGTATGGCGTAGTTGACATTGTGACTAGGCTATGGGATGGATGATCTGGGGTTTGATTCCCGGCAGGGCCAAGAGAGATTTTCCCTACCAGATTAGCTCTAGGGCCCACCCAAAATGCTGTTCAATGGGTACCAGAGGCTTTTTTTCCAGTTGCAAAGCAGCCGGGGCATGAAGCCAATTGTAGAAACAGGTGGAGCTGTACCTGTACTCCCCCATAAGCCTTTGTGGCATGGACAGGGCGACTTTAAATTTTAAAGGCAGGAAACACAAATAACTAATTAGTGTGAGTAAACAACCACCATAGGGTAGCTAAATGATAGAGAAAGCCTGTGGCTGTGCCATGTATGTATAAGAAACGAGTAAATGCTATGCATTATTGAAAATTCATATCGGTCAGACAAGACTTTGCCAAGTATAATCCACCTCACACGTCATGAGTTACCTAACGGACCTGCTTTATTCTAACAGGGCCATCTCCAGACTGGATTGTTGGAGTCTCAGGGCTGAACCTATGTAACAGGGACTGTACATGGACAGACCAGAAAATTATTGATTTGTACCCGTGGGATGCTGGCACTGATAATGGAATAACTTACATGGTAAGTATTTAATCTGAGTTTTAAAAGGTGTATTTGCCTGACAGCATAAAAGCCAAGCTGAATGTAGCACATGGTGTATGTTGGCATGTTAATTTACTGGTGCAAAACATAAATTCCATGAATAAGAACATGGAGCCAAAATTAGATGCTGGTAACTTTGTTGGACTGCCCGTTGCATCCTAATAATATTTGGTAATGAGTAGAAATAACGATGCTCATCATTACGCAGTTTTCTCTGGTCACTTCTATACGTATTAAAAATCAGAAAGTATTTTTCCTTGTATTTCATTAAGCATTCACCACATTTAAAAATGTTTCTAACACACATTTTAGATATAAGTAAAGTGTATATTTTGTCATGCACAATTCTTTTGTAAAATGAGAAATTTTGAGAAAGGCGATTAAGATCAAATTAAACTTCATGTAAATTAGAAACACTGTTTGACCAGAAATGATGAAATTTAAAATTTCCAAGTGAATTACGCCACTAATAATAACAAATTCCATTTGAAATACATGGAATACTTTCAGAGATTAAATTTTTTGGGAAGATAGCCATGATCTCACTATAAGACGTTAATTTTGTGTGTTCTGTGTGAAGAAAGCGTAAAGTGTTAACTGTAGGCTGTGTCTGTGAACCTTATGTATCCTGTTAGTTTATCTACGTTATGTAACACTTTTTGTGTTTGAGTGACTGATGTAGCGAGTCACACATTGGTTTCCATGTTTACTATTTTCTGATTGAATCACACAATGGTTTCCATGTTTACCAGCTTACACTTGTTATGTCTTACTCGGTTTATGAGTGAAATCACATCCTGTGTTTCCATGGAGTCACGCCACGGGAATTAGCATGTGAATATCATAACACAATATCATTTAATGGGGCCGTGTCTAGTAAAGATATACTTCTGCTGTTTCAGTCTCCAAATAGCCCAACAGTACCACTGGAGAAGATACATCGTATCACTACCATGTACCCAGAGGATCCCAGAGCTCCCTTCTATGATCCATCAGGCAAGCCAATGTTACCTTTAGCTCGTCTGTACCTGACCAGGAACTCTGTCATTCCCAAGAGTTGTGACGAGAAGAGTCTGGATAGAATTCTGGAGGAAGCAGTGCAGGTTGCTGAGAATACGGAAGACACTTCTAGGCGTGAGTCATGTCAGCTAACAAGAATACAATTAAGTATTATACAGATGTTTACTCTGGAGAACTACAATGACCTTAGCAGTGGTGGCAGAAAGGAAAGTCAGATCATCAGGTGTTTATGACCACTAACAAATATATTCCAGTTAAAAATATGTTAGGTTAAAGTGCAGTTATGTTAAACATCTTATGTTTTGCAGTCATAGGGATTTGTGTTTTTCATAGGACCAGTATGTTTATCATGGATATAAGAGACACATATCCACATTATCAAGGACAAAGATCTTCTCAACAGTAAGTGTCAGTACATGTGTGTGTAAGAGAGAATTTATTTTTTGTGGTTTACTGAATGACGATGTTAGTATCCTGAACTATACAATATTAAATGTAGGATTATTAATTAATAGTAATTAGAAGGAACATAGAAAGAAGTGGTTATTGTGTGTTTTGAGAACTATTCCAGCATTTGATCAGCAAACTGACAAAATGACAACCCCTGTCAAGATTCGATTCCAGTACTTTCTGAAAATAAGTCAAGAGGCGTAATCATTTGAATTATCTTGTTTGGTATGAGAGACAGATAGAAGAGAGAGGCACAAATTAATAATGTTTTTTAACTGTAGAGCGTACTTTACTTGATAGTGTTTCAGAACACAGTGCTAAGGAGAATATTTAGACCTAAGAAACAGGCTGTAATATAAGAAAAAAAAAATCAAATTGGCATAATCTTGATAAACAGTATGCTTAACAAAATTTCCTATCATAATAAAATTATGAAAAATGAAATGAATAGAAAGTGTAGCGTGCATTCCTGATTTTTGTCAGAACAAACTTCACCAGTGAGACATAGGTCTAGATGTGAGGATAATATTAAAGTAGACCTCAGACAAATGGGATCAAGTTACAGTAACATTTTCACTGAAACCTTACACTGTATTATTTTAGTTGGTTATGTCCCTGCAAATATAAAGGTGATTGTGAATAATAACTGAGAAGGTTGTGGAAGAAAGTGATTGTGAATAATAAATGGAGAAGGACGTGAAAAAAAGGTGGTTGCAGTCTGATTCAATTTACTATCCCTAAATTTGTCAGGAGATACTAAAGAATAGCATAAGAAACCTTTGTGAGGTTAATCTCCAGCCTTGTATTTGAACCTGGGACCTTAAAAGAGGCGATGATCACTTTTTTCCACATCCTTGCACATTTATCACTTGCAATGATCATGGGCAGCTGGAAAAGTGTCATTAAATAATTGAAGAATTCATCAGTGTACCAAGAAATTATGTTCTTGTAGCGGAGTGTGGCGTGACGGAATATTCTGAGTGGAGTGTATGCTCAGTGACATGTGGAAAGGGACTGCGGATGCGGCAACGTAAGTACTTGAATGAAGCAAAGGCAGAGATGCTGGGCTGTGATCGACAGCTGGTGTCCAAGGAGATGTGTGTAGCTGCAGTACCAGAGTGCCTGTAAGTATGCTACGTTACATTCCTGGTGGCTATTCTGCTTAGCCATTTTCTTCATTGTTAGCATTGTTTGTTATCAGCTATGAAGCGTTTGTAGTATTATTTGTTCTATGCATTATGATTATAATCTTTTATATAACACCAAATGCACACAAATTACATGAAATTACAAATTATGTGTGTGTATGTATGTATATATATATATATATATATATATATATATATATATATGAACTCTCCTTTTGGATTGAAAACTTTGGTACTGGATGTTTGTATGCATATAACCACATGCCATATTGGTGCTGTAAAAATTCACTTACTAATTTAGCCTAATGGACTGCATGACAATGATTGTTTGCAGCTAAAACATGTAGCAGGAACATCAAAATAAAAAGCATATAATTGTACAAATGTAAGAAAAATAGCTGTCAATCACAACTACCTTTTTTTTTGTTCTATGGTTTTATTACATGTTTCGACCCATATACAAGGAACCATCATCAGGCTGAAAAGGTACAAAAGAAAAATTGTTATGTAAATCACCTTATATTATTTTAAATTATCCATGTATACGGTTGGGATCTCAACTTCACAGATATCATAAAAATATATGATAAGCCAAGACCATTAAATTTTAAACTATGTTATATCCACATAAAGCCATGACATGTTACAAACGGCTTTATTGCTTTGTGTGGATATAATATAATTTCAAATTTAATGTTTTCAGCTTGTCATATATTTTTATGACATTTGTAAATTTGAGATCTCGACCGTATACATGCATATTGTAAAATATTATAGGGTGATCTACATAACAGTTTTTCTTTGACACCTTGTCACCTTGTATATAAGCCGAAACATGTTGCAGTGAAACTATACAACATATAAAATGTCAGCTGTGACTGGCAGCTACTTTCCTCACATCTGTGTACTTCATCACAACGGGGTTTCCACTTAACAATAGTGTGTAATTATGCCAAATTACACCGGACTTACCTTCCGGTGAATCCACACTGGATTAAGGGATCTCAGGGTCGTTATGGGTTTGTAATGGGTTCTTCCGAAAAACTGGGTCGGGTTCACAAACATGGGATTTATTAAATCATACTGTCGGTATCACACAATTATCGCGACCTCCGTCTAGTGAGCTTAGGTTTCTGAGTCTGCACACTGACCGGTTTAGCATTCGACCACCACGAGTTCCAACAAAACAATCCCCGGCAGAGAGCAACACCCTGACGGCACCGTGAGCCGTCTCTTCCGAATAGTATACCAAAAATCCACGATGTAGTATATATACTCCCCCCCCCCAGAACTCACTGATCTTCTTTTTGTAAAAATACCTTCTCTCCTCAGTGTGCAACTCCTATCTCATCTCAGGTGCCTCCCCACCCCAAGTTCAAATGACTTTCCCGGTCAGTGATTGGTCACCAAGACACTTAGCTGCAGACGTGTCTACACAATACTTTGGAAGGTTACTTCCCAAAGGGAAGAATTTTAAGTGTAAGAGGGGTCACCTCTTTACTCTCCGGCTACAACACACATCACATTCAGGTAGCCGACAGGAACGATCCGTTATAAAATGAACATGTATTTATGTGTGTGTAGTTACAGCACAATGTGATGCCTCAGCTAAAGTTTTCCTTGTCACAATAAAAGGAAGAAGAAACAAATTGTTGTTATCTTGTACAGTGGAGATCCGGTAGGTGACAGCAAGGAGCAGCTATTGGAGGAAAATGAAGGAATTTGTACCACCACTCTTTGGGGCCCATGGTCAGAGTGTTCTGTCACTTGCGGCGTGGGCACTTCTGTTCGCACCAGAAGATTTTTAGACAGACTTGGCCGTAAGAAGTGTCCACATGTGTCTGTTATTGAACGGGAGAAGTGTATGCAGCCAGCATGCATTGGAGAGGATACAGAACATGAAGCTGTAAGTGCTCCTCGTCAGATGATGATCACTTGACTTTCTAATGTGTTTAAATATGAATGTGTGCCTTGTCATGTCCTATTATAAATACTCGAATACTGTTCTTTATAAATTTCTGTCTCTAAGTTTAGTTCATGCATCTCCTAATGACATGGTTCTTGGTGCTATAGTTGATTGTACAGTGCAGGGAATGTCTACAAGATGGATTTTGTGTTTTAAAGTGTTATATTTTTGTGATCACAATATATTATTGAATGAAACATGACATATAAATGGTTTCAAACAAATAAATGGTTTCAAACAGGAAATTTGTGTGTATATAGGTAAATTATGTACTATAAAAACTGGATACTATTTCTTAGCAGCTACCATAGCCAGAGAGAAAAGAGGGAGATATGCATAACACTTTACAAAAGTATTTTGTATATGTAGAGAGGTAACGGTACAGTTGTCCTGTATGCCCTGTGAAAGCATGTAGGGTGAGTGTAAGTATAGCTCCACTCTTTCTTAACCTCAGCACTAAATGGAGGTGAGTGGTCAGCCTCAAGTCTAGCTGCGGAAATAGCCGCCAGTACCCATTCAATGGTAGGGTAGGATGTGGTCGTTTTAGAGAATAGGAAAGTCACTTGTCCCTGCTGGGATTTGTACCATGGGTCGTCCAGCCTTTAGCCTAGTTTCAGTATTGACTACAGTAATCCAGCTCCCTTATATTCACACTCCTAGAAGTGACATAAAAATTAATTACTTTCTACCACATATCCAGGGGAGTAGCTAGGTGTTGTGAGTGGTACGGCTGCCCCAGGCGACAGATTCCAAGGATTGGAAAAAATAATCTTTTATATGTAAGAAAGTTGTTTTTTTTGTGCTAAAATTTTAAACTATTTGAGCCAGATAAAATTAAATTTTAATAAATAATTGTGTTTTTTTTAAGTTTCTAATATCTGTCAGTTGTGGCCATTGTCATAACTTGCCCCAGGTGCCAAAATATCTAGTTACACCACTGCACAGAACTTATAAGAGTTGAACTGTTTGTTATCAGTTAGTGATACCATGTGGCAGGTTAAAGAATTTAAGGGAGAAATAAGCACCCCTGGGAAGCATCATTAAAGAATTACTGGCTGTACCTGTAGAAGATTTCAATTTTTTTTCCTGATCCTGCTATTGAATACACAGGAGTCATATACTAAATATGACTCAGTGTCAGTGAAATGTGTAATGTATTAGTGTTGTGGTATCATAACCAGTGCTATAAGTGCAATATGTCAATAAGTACAGGCATTAAAATCTACTGTGTCTTTCTTTGAGGACTCTATTTTGAGACATAGCATGTTTTACTCCTAGGCAGACCCTATGTGTCCTGTGACAGACTGGAGTGACTGGAGTCCATGCAGTGCATCCTGTGGGAAGGGTGTGAAGCTGCGCACACGTCTTCTGTTGGTTGCGCCAGAATTGCAGGAGAAGTGCAGTGCACGTGTGGAGCTTGTGCAACAGAGACACTGTGTTGTACAGGAGGAGTGCACCTTTGACATGGCTGTTGCCAAACGTGTGTGTTAATTTAGCTGTTGCTTTCACTGCTGAGTTATATATACATGCAAAATTACTATTTCGTTTCGATCCAATTAATTGCGAATATGGAAGTTGAGTGAACTCTTCTAATTCTTCTCTTTCTTCTACTTTTTCCCTTAATTCTCCCTCTGTTTCTTTCCATTAATCCTTCTGCTACTTTATCATTAATATCGTACATCCCATACTAATGAGCACAGAAACCTAAGGGCCTAAACTTTTTTTGTCTCATTTATCTGTGTGCTTGCAAATTCATGTAAACTCATGCAAGTCAGAGATTCACTCTATATATAAGTTCATTTCAACCCCCAAAAATGGAGAAACTTTTTCCTCCAAAACGTTTGTAACAAACTGCCAGTCTACACAGTAACATAGCCCAGTACAACACAATATGATCCTTTCTGGCACGAGAATCTCATATCTTATGTAAGTTGACACTTATTTATTGCAGAGGTGTGTATGATGGAGCACGAGGTTGGTCCATGTCAAGGTTATTTTGAGCGCTGGTATTTTGAGACAAGGAAAGGAATGTGTGTGCCGTTTGGTTACGGTGGTTGTCGAGGAAACCGTAATAACTTCCTCACAGCCCAGGAATGCAACGATGCCTGTGCTGTTGTCAGGGGTAAGCATTAAACCCGTTTGTCATAGTTCTGACCTCCTCACCTAATATTATTTAGATAATGAAACTGAAGAGGATGACATGGGCAGGGTATGTGGTATATACTCGTATGTAGGAGAAAAGAGAAATGAATACAGACATTTAGTGGGTAAATCTGAGGGAAAGAGGCTACCCAAAATACCTGTGCTTAGATGGGAGGATAATATTCTGATGGATTTTTAAAGAAATAGAAGGAGAGGGCATGGATTGGATTATTTTGGCTTAGAACAGGGACAAGTGACAGGCGATTATGAACAGGGTAATGAACCTTCGGGTTCAATAAAACGTCGGGAATTTCTTGACTAGGTGAAGAACTAGTAGCTTTTCAACAAGGAATGTATTTCATGGAGTTGGCTCCTTAGTTGTAATATCACTGCTTGCAGCTGTGTAGTGAGAATGAGTGGTTTATGCTGTTGTAGATCAGTTGTTAGTGCAAGGACCTCCTCAGCCAAAGGAACCAAGTACTACTGTGGCGACAGCAGTGGGCCCCCCTGTTGACTGTGTTGTAAGTGACTGGAGTGTGTGGACAGACTGCAGTGTCACGTGTGGCATTGGAATCAAGGAGCGGTTCCGAATGGTCAAGGTGAGATCAAGTACCATTAAATACGTTTGCTGAATTTTAGATTGGTATAGAAAAACTATTAAATAAACTGGACAAACCTAAAATTTTTGTTAATATTGTTAATAAAACAGAATACGGGGAGAGAAGGAAAGTGATTAAGAGTTTACAAAGTATAATACGAAACAATTTCACAATGCACGGTGATAGTAACGTGAAATTTATAATACGAAAATCAATGATAAGATTTCAGGCTTTCGCTGCAGTGCAGATGAGGTCTTTGCTTTTCTGGGTTGTTATGCAGCGTATGTTGGTAGTTGTTTAACGACGTTTCGGGACAGACTGTCGGTGCCTTGAAGATCGTAACGACATTCTTTGCTCTTCTGGGTTGTTACACAGTGTATATTGGTAGTTGTGGTTGTCAGATTAAAGGATTGGTCATTAAAAACAATCTGAATACATAGTGATGAATTTCAATTAATGTGTACTAACAGATAAACACAATGAGCTAACTTAGTGACACTGCATCACATCCCAGAAGACCTGAAACCTCAGCAACACCACTGCGAGAACCTCAAATCTCACATAAATTCCCTTTCTCCTTCACTAATACTCTATTGTTTTATGTTACAGGTGAAACCTGAAAATGGAGGCCGGCCTTGTCCCAGACGTTTGGTTCGAAGAAAGAAGTGCCAGATGGGATCATGCAGTAAGCCACTGCCAATAAGTAGTACATCCAATTGAACTGTACAAAATGTATTTAGCATTAATTAACTTGACTTAACTGAGGCCACACATACGTCTTCTGCATTTTGGGGATTAGAGGGCTCAAGACTTCTTCCTTCCTGCCTAGTATCATATTCCCTGCCAGCCCCCTTTAGTGTATATCAGTCAGCCCAAAGTGCCTGTTACCAATGCAGGTCATCAGATTTTATCATTACCAAGATTCCTGTGAACAGAATGGTTAGACAGCCAGAAGGGAATGTAAGGAAGTGTGCCAGAGGAAATATAATATGTTTAAGAATATGTGCATTTCTTTACATGGCCTTATTATTTTGTGTTTAAAGCTTTTTAAACTATATCGGTTCAATATTGAGTTGGAGCGTAGTTTTATGGCAGCTGTGTGGATGAGCAAATTGCTTACATAATGGAGTATGGGAGAACGGGTGGTCATGCTGAGGGCAGTCGGAGGCAGTAAATGTTCCCGCAGCAGAACTGTCTGTCTGTCTAAAAACATGAATTTGTTTTCTTACCTTAGTACATCATTTTTACTTCGGTTAATGCCGCTTCTAACATGTACACATGTACTAACATGCACTGTAAGCTATTTCATGTCCATGATTCTCTTAGGCAGTGCCATATGTATGAGTCTTCTGTGAAGAACAGTGTTTGTTTAGTTAAAAGAGAGAAACAGACTGATCTGTGCTCTTTAACTGCTTTTGACCAACTAATCTGACATTATTCTAGTACTTTCTGTGGACAAGTCCAGGTATAAAGAGTGAAATTTGTTCTTTGCGCAGGACAATAAGATTGCAAATGGTCTGTGCCAGGAGATTGAAAGCATATGTAAAGAAGAGTGAAAAGCTGTACTGCAGTTTGCTGTATAATGCGTTCGTGATTGATCTTGGTGATCATTTACTGTAGATACAAATATACTGTTACAAACCTCATGAAATCTACAGACATTATGATCTTAAATACATAAATTATTTGTGTGTGTATATTTTAATATATGCTAACATTATCAGAAGGTGTTTTAATTAAAACTTTCAGACCACAGTCACGTTCATGTCTTATGACATACCGATCTTCTCTGCAGTGAAGCATATTTGAAGAAAATGATGCAGCTCACTTTGATAATGTACAAAGTAACACTTGCAGTGAGCTGTTGTGGGCCAAGACAAAACTGCACCTGTAGTGTTTATTATACACCTTGAGTACCAAACTTCCACTGAGTAATTAATTAATTATTTATTCCAACAAATGCATTACACTATTTTAGTGTTTTTGTGTTGCTGCATATGTTTCGGCACCTATAGTGCCATTTTCAGGGGCGTTTTTGGGAGTTCATAATCTTCATAATCTTCAATGCATCAAATTTGATGCATTGAAGATTATGAAGATTATGAACTCTGACGACACCCCTGAAAATGGCACTATAGTTGCCGAAACATATGTAGGGACACGAAAACACTAAAATAGTGTAATGCATTTGTTGGAATAAATAATTGATCAATTACTGAAGTGCACGGTACAGATAACATAATGTTCCACTGAGTACTTTTAGAGATGGACTGATGATACGCCTCATATGCAATATAAATATTTGAACTAACTAACTAACTAACTAACTCCATGCAGCAGAGTCCTTCTTGAGAAGCTAACAGTTCCTCAGCTAGTCAAGAAATTCACCGCATTTTATGGAACCCAAAGGTTTATTACCACATTCACAAGAGCCCGCCACCTGTCCCTATCCTGAGCCATATCAATCCAGTCCATGTACACCATCCCACTTCTTGAAGATCCATTTTAATATTATCCTTCCATTTATGCCTGGGTCTTCCAAGTGGTCTCCTTCCATCAGGTCTCCCCACCAAAATCCTGTATGCACCTCTCCCCTCTCCCATACATGCTACATGCCCCACCAAAATATTTGAACTACAACATCTTTTTCTAAAATACAGTTTTCCATTCCTGGGAGACCTCAATATGTGCAAAATGGAAGAATCGTCCTTACACCTATTGAAGTACTGTAATTGTTTTTAATATATCCCAATATATTAATTTTATTATTATTGTTTTTATTATTCCATTTTTGGCTTTCAAAACACAGAACAAATTTTAAGTTTGAGATCTCAGTCACTTTAAATTTTTCATGTTGCATGCAAGTGCACTTTCTACAAGTATTTCTATAGTGCCTGATGGTGGTTTCTAGTTAAGTCGATATATGTCGCACGATATGTAAAAAGACACTGCAAGGTGTAGTTGTGTCTGCCTGCCCTCTCTTCCCCCATTTATAATTTGCCTATCACAACAGGATGTCACACATTACGAATAATTATATAATTTTTTTTTTTGCAAAAAAGGAGGACCAACGTTAAAAACTGAGACTAACCCGAATTAAGGTTACGGTCTTCTGGATGTGACGTCATGTACTGCACTAGAATATGACGTCATGTATTATAGTAGAGAGGTATCAGAATTCCTGCAAACACTGGTCTCTGCGTGACTTCCTTTCTTGTGCATCCTGTCCTGCTGCTTTACTGTTTTAGAGTTCACAGTTTTAAACTGAGGCAGCTGGCACACATATAAAAGTCGAATTCTATGAATTACCTTTTATTGGGTTTTACATCACTGGAAATGCTAATACCAATACTGGCTTCTCTGGGAACCTCAAATGCAAAACGTAAACATTTTTCAGTCTCTTATTTGTGACTTGTCACCAGAGCTGAATATGCGTGGGTTAAAAATTCTTCGAACTTTTGAATTTTCATATTGATTAAAGAAAAAAATAAATTGAGAAAGTAGTAAATCTTTCTTCCAGACAAAATTAAGGAACCAGAGAAAGAATAACGCCTGGAGAGGGCATAAGTTCTTGAAGAATGTTGAGGAGAAAGTGATAAATAGTGAGCGACTGGAAAAAAAAAACTGAATCTTCTTAGCGACCATGTGTAGGGTCTCAGATATGAATTGGGAGGAAAATCCATGCAATGGGAGCCGAAACACAGGCGAAAGGCTCGGGATCCCAACCAAAACTCGAATGTTCCTAACGAATAAGCGTGGAGACACAGACCCGAGTATTGAAAAAGACAATTCAAAAATGGGAGAAGAGATACAGGACAAATCACATAATTTTTCTTCAAGTACAGTGCTGCTAATTACAAAAAGATCGCAACCAAGCTTACAGCTCCTGCAGCGAATGTCTTTAAGAGTCCCAGATATGAATTGCTGAGTGGAAGGAATAACAGAGACCAAAACAGGCTAAGCTATGGAAAGTAACAAGAACGGAAGTGGGGGAGGAAGGGAAATGAAAGGATATATATAGGTCAAGGTCGGCAGATAGCGTACCGCCGAAATTTCATGCAGTAATGTGACGTAACATGTCACAGCAATACGTTCTGCAAGTAAAGTACCTCTAATTATTGACCGATTGCAACCAAACTTACATCACTTTTAACGCATGCTTGGGAATTTCGACGTACGAAGTTTCATGAAAAACCGTCAAGTGGCAGGCAAGAAACAGGCGACAAGGTACTATGTTTTGCAAGTCAAGTGCCCTTAAATATTGATCGATCACAACCAAATTTTCACAATTTGTAACGCATACAGGCAGAATGCGAGGTAGGAAGTTTCAGGAAAATTCATTGATCGGAAGCCGAGATACAGACGAAAAGGTACATTGTTCTCCCAGTAAAGTGCCCTTAATTATTGACAATCGCAAATAAACTTGCAACATCTTTATGGTATGCGGGGAGAATGCGAGGTGTGAAATTTCAGGAAAATCCGCACAATGGAGGCCGAGAAAGAGACGAAAAGGAAATTTGTTCACCAAGTAAGGTGCCCTTAATTATTGGTCGATCGCAACCAAACTTACACAGTTTGTGGCGGTTTCGTGGAAATTGCGAGGTTTGAGTTTGAAGAAAATCACTCCAAAGGAAGCAGTTATACAAACGAGACGGGAATTTATTTAGTCCGTGTCAATCTATTCTCCGGAGCATCCTACGTACTTCCATCCCCATGGTTACTCCAGTGTCCTCGATATCGCCCTATCACGGGGATGCCAACTGACGCCTCCTAAATCCATTCCTGCGTTATCGTCGGACCACAACCCCGTGGTGTGTAAAATTCCTGTCCGTCCTACAACTAACGAGACTCGCCGGGTATATGATTATGCTCACGCAAACTGGCCCCTATATCGCTCCCTGTTAAATCACTTCCTTGCTGCTCGTCCCAGTATTCGAGACGCTACAGACCTAGACAGGGCGGTCCACTACTTCACGGCATCGGTCCTACAAGCGGCACAGACGTCAGATGTCGGCAACTTCGTCTCCCTCCGTCCCTGAGTGCGCTTGTGAAGATCCGCAACTACGTCCGACGCCGATGTCAGAGGTCCCGACTACACCTGTTCGCTATCCTTCACTCCATCCTCAACCGGAGTATCATCGTCAAACTTACTGAATACCAAAAACGCCAAATGGGCCTCTTTTCTGGGTACAGTCCATCCACAGAAAGCACCCTTTTGGAAACTGGTCCGGTACTTCCAAAAACAGACCACCCCCATTCCGCCATTATTCGACCAAGGGGTTCAGATCTATGCCGCTGAAGAGAAAGCACAACTACTTGCCGAACGGTTTCAGCAAATACACCGTTAAACTACACCTCAGGGGTCCACAAATCATTCCAGAGGCATCAATCAGTCGGACGGTACATTTCTCAAACGACATAGACAAGGCTTCCACGACGCTCCCCACATCAGCCTCCCTGAATTACGCTGCTATGTAACATCCCTCAAACGTCAAACCGCCCCAGGGGAAAACGGGATGTCAACCATCTTGATCCGCCACTTTTCCTGGCCCGCTCTCAGCCATCTGACTTCCTTATTTAACTATGACTTGTTCCTCGGCCACTTTCCGCGTGCATGAAAACATGCCAAAGTTCTAGCCTTCCCGAATCCTAACAAGCCCCCGTAAGACCCTGGATCATACAGGCCGATTAGTCTACTCAGCGCGCTGAGCAAACTGCTAGAACGAGTAGTGGCCCACCGCCTGGATGTGCACGCCCGACGGGTACATCTAGTGCCACATGAACAATTCGGATTCCGGAAACGACACTCCACCGTAGCCCAACTTGCTCGGCTCACAGATCACATTACGCATGGATATAATCTCAATAAACAGACAGGCATGGTTCTGCTCGATATCGAAAAGGCTTACGACACAGTCTGGACGCATGGTCAGCTCTACAAACTCCTCTCGTACAACTTCCCGGCATATCTTATTACGTTCCTACCTTACCTTACCGACCGATCATTCACCGTGGTCATTGACGATACGTCTTCATCCCCTAAAACCCCACTAGCCGGACTCCCACAGGGAGCTGTACTGTCCCCGTTTCTTTTCACTCTATATATATATATCTGATATTCCTCGACTTCCCCATGTCCAACTGGCGCTATACGCAGACGACACGGCCGTCTTCACGCAGTCCTGGCGCCCAGATACCATCTCCCGTCGCCTATATCTTGCAGTGGACCAGCTCCTCAAGTACTTTACTCGCTGGCGACTTCGAGTGAACATCAACAAGACAGAAGCCATTATATTCACCAAGAGACGACCACTACCCCCGGCACGACTCCGAATAGGTGGCACGGAGATCCCCTGGTCGACAGACGTCCGCTACCTGGGCCTCCGCTTAACCTCCACCCTCATCTTCACAGCACACATCAGACACGCAGCTTATAATGCGCTGGGAATCCTCGCACGACTCTTCCCCCTGCACGCCAGGGACTCCCCTCTTTCTGCGTTCACGAAATTACGTCTGTATCAGGCATCCATCCGGTCCGTTCTCACACACGCAGCACCAATATGGTGCTCCACCAGTCACTCCAACTACCAGATGTTCCAAACCGTTCAAAACAAATGTCTAAGAGCTATCTCTAACGCCCCCCGTTGCACTCCCATTCCCCATCTCCATGCCACCTTAGCAGTTGACCCCATACAGACATATACACTTCATCTTGCCACCAGTTTTTATGTCAAATGCCATCTCCACCCAAATCCAATGATCGGTAACATAGGCAACTATACCCTCACAGACCTGGCCGCCATGTATAGGCGGTACAAACATAAGAGTCCCAAACATATATTGCTCTAAATAGGAAGGCTGTGGTGGTAGTGTTTTTTTGTTATTTCAAGATTTTTTCACTGCTGATACTGTTCTATTTAATTATACTTTGCTGTTTTTCTTTTTTCGATTGTCGAATCCATGTAAGTTGGTATATGGAACAACTTGCTACCTGTATGACTGATCTATGAGTACTTAAATGGAAATGAAGCTTTATTTTTTAAAAAAAGAGGCGAAAACATACTTTGTTTTCCAAGTAATGCGTCCTTCCTGTTAGTCCGATCACAACCAAACTTACATCATATGTTGCGCATGATTTGGGACTGAGCCATATGTAACTTCGTGGAAATCCCTTGAATGGTAGCCAAGATACAGACGAAATAGTACTTTTTTCTCCAAATCAAGTGTCCTTTGTAAATCTCTGTGTGCTAATAATCTGTGACGAAAGACGTATCTGGACGATTACCTTTGATAAAATTTCGTCATCGCAGAAGTTTAAAGATGGCTGAACTTGTGAGTTGGTATTTCGGTTATATGCTCTGGTATCCACAGTGATTAATATTCATTATTATTATTTAAAGTGTCACAGACGGTAGGTGCATGCTTTGCGTATTGATCTTTGTTTTGAAGTTGTTCATTACGTGTGTGTTGTTTGACAAAATTAATCTGTGATAATTTAACACATATGTAAAACAAAGAAATAAATAGATGGATACGTAACGTAACCTAAACTAATTATTTAGTCTAAACTAAACTAACATAAACAAACCTACAAAAGTGCATTTTATTCTTTTCAGTAGTACAGTCAAAACAAACAAACAAACAAACAAACAAACACACACACACATGCGATATGAGATCAGGCAACCGGATTCAGCTCAAAGAGTCCTAATCAGGCCTATGAGAGAAAACAATGAAAATCAAATTCCGTACCCATTGAAAAGAGGTTTTGGACTATACTACTGAAAAGAGAAAATATGTTTTCGCATGTACATAAAAACGGGAACTTTAACACTAAGATAATAAACAAACAAAATCTAAACCAACATAACCTAAACAAACCAACAAAACCCAAAACAACATAAAATAACGTAACATAACCTACAGGATCTGACACCAGAGGACACGAAGACTTGAATAACAAAATAACCAAAAGGCCGAATAATTGAAAATTTCAGAAGCCAGTATTGTAATGATTGTAAATATTGTATTTCGTGTGTGATTAGCTCATTTCATTATCAAAAAAGAATTTTTCTCTTTGCCAACTTATATGAATTTCATTATGTTGCGTATTACATTTTTCAGTAGGAAAATGTCGCCAGAGGAGAAGAGAGAATAGGAAATCTGCCATCATGGTGAATAATTTGCCTCAGGAAATAAGGGACACATAATTACATCTGTACTGGAACAAAAAAAGAGCAAGTATAAATGTCAAAATTCAGATAGATGAAAAGGTACCCAACCTAACCTAACCCAACCTAACCCAAACTTACGTAACCCAACCTAACCCAACCTAACCTAACCCAACCTAACCCAAACTTACGTAACCCAACCTAACCCAACCTAACCTAACCCAACCTAACCCAAACTTACGTAACCCAACCTAACCCAACCTAACCTAACCCAACCTAACCCAAACTTACGTAACCCAACCTAACCCAACCTAACCTAACCCAACCTAACCTAACCCAACCTAACCCAAACTTACGTAACCCAACCTAACCCAACCTAACCTAACCCAACCTAACCCAAACTTACGTAACCCAACCTAACCCAACCTAACCTAACCCAACCTAACCCAAACTTACGTAACCCAACCTAACCCAACCTAACCCAACTTAACCCAACCCAACCTAACCCAACCTAACCAAACCTAACCCAACATAACCCAACCCAACCATTTCTAACCCAACCTAACCCAACCTAACCTAACCTAAACCAACCTAACCAAACCCAACCCAACACAACCCAAACCAACCCAACCCAACCCAACCTAACCTAACATAAACTAACCTAACCTAACCTAACCTAACTTAACCTTGACTAAACTAAACTAAACTAAACTAACCTAAACTAAACTAACCTAACCTAACCTAACCTGACCTAACCCGACCCAACCCAACCTAACACAACCTAACCCAACCTAACCCAACCTAACCCAACCTAACCCAACCTAAACTAACCTAACCTAACCAAACCTAACCTGACCCGACCCGACCCGACACGACCCGACCGGACCCGACCCGACACGACCCAACCCGACCTAACCCGACCTGACCCGACCCGACCCGACCTGACCCGACCTGACCTGACCCGACCCGACCTGACCTGACCTAACCTCACCTGACCTCACCTAACCTAACGT